>JADBJO010004293.1:117500-127500 GCA_016801955.1 Conus betulinus | reverse complement strand
ATAATAATGATAATAAGATATTAACAAAACAATGCAGTTAACATGGCAAGAGAAATCCCATTTTCTTTTCAAAACATGATCATGCATCATAAATATTTCTATGTTAATGAACACAGAATTTCTTAAATTGTGAAAAAAAAAATCACCAGAGGCAAATTAACACAAAAGAATACACACAAAACAAATGCATCTCTGAAGTTAAAAGGAAACGAGCAACAATATACAGCTGTAACCACTTTTTCGTTTGTTGTAAAATGTCATACGACTGTTGCTCATCAATACAGCATGTCACAAAAACCAGCAAATGAGTAAAGAAGGTGATATTAGAAAACAACAGATTCCTGGAAGCAACGAAAGTTCAGTTTCTGATAAAAGTAGTAGGATGTAATGTAGTGGGATGTAAAAGTGGTGGACCAAAAGACATCATTAATAATAATAATAAAAAAGACAAAGAACGAAAATGAAAAAAAAAGACAGACACAGAGAAAGAAAAGTTAATACAGAAACAAAAGTAAGGAAGGACAGAGAAGAGCATGAAAACCAACGGTTTCTTTTCTTTTTTTTTTCTTTTTCACAATATCGAAACTTTGTAAGAAATTAAAAATTCTTGAAACTCGCAAAGCTGAAAGTAATGATAAAAGCAAAAATAACGATAATAATATAGTAATAATAATAATATAATATAAAATAATAATAATTATAATAATAATAATAACAGTAACAACAACAATAAGAGGAAGAAGAAGAACGGAAGGAGAAAAGCAAACCACAGAAACTCACAGAGAACAGAAGAAGAAAAGAAGCAGGAAGTCACGAGTAAAGCAAACATAATGATAATGGTAATGATCAGCACAGAAGGAGAAAAAGCAAAACACAGAGAAACTCCAAGAACAGAAGAAAGAAGAAGTAGAAGAAGCAGCAGAAGAAGAAAGGGGAAATAACCAGACAGAGGAAATGGCCTGCCTCGCGCCGTGCCGTGAACCGGAAGCGGCAAACAGACGATGCACCCCCTCTTCTTCCGTCTCCTTTTGTCGCTCATTACCGGTCCGTCCGGGCCGCTACCCGCTTGCAAGTCGCTGGCTGGGCCGCTCCGAGTGAGGAGACACACACAGGGCGCAGGGGGCGCGCGAGCTGCTCTCTGCGTTATCTGAATAATCGCCTCACGCTGGCAAGATGCTCACGGCTCGACGTTGTCGCTGTTGTCCGGGAGTTTTGAAAAGGAAAAAAAAAAAAGAAAAAAACAACAAAAAAAAAAAAAAAAAAAAAAAAAAAAAAGAGGGAAAAGAGAGACAGACTTGAGGGCAGCGAAAGAAAGGAACTACAGGTTTGACAGCCACACAAAAGCTGACAACTTTTTTTTTCTACGACGACGCCTGGAGCATACAGCTGTGTCCCCCAAACTCACTGATATTTCACCTTCACCACTAATGCACAACATCAATCAGCGATTGCTTTAATTTTTTTGTTGTTGCTGTTGTTGTTGTTGTTGTTGTTTTGCCCGATTCTTTCAATATTCAAAATTGCGCACCGCCTATCAAGCTACAATGGAATACTTTAATTCCAAGTTCCTTTTTATTATTTTTTTTCTGTTTTTGTTTTGTTTCAGGTATACCTCGTTAAGAATTTGAAGCGGGTCTTTTCCAGTTCTCGTCTGTGATTTGATCGTCGAGCGATAAGGCATCGTGACCTATCTCCCAGCGCCGCTGTTCAGCGACTCGAGATGCGAAATGCGAGACATGTATTCCGCCTTGGTGAGGGTACGTTGAGAAATGGATTCGTGCAGGAAACAGCCGCAACAACCTATTTGTGATGAAAGAGTGTCAGACGGAAAAGGCAGGAAACACTGTCCTGTTCGCTTACTTCAGCGAGAAAATTGTTTTGCAACTCTAATATGACATACCCCGAGCGTTGGGATTTGGGTCAACAGCCAAACTTTCGTATATTATTATTATTATTATTGTTGTTATTATTATTATTATATATAATTATTATGATTATTACTATAATGATTATTATTATTACTATAACACAATAATAGTAATAATGAAATTAATGATAATAACAATTATGATGATGATGATATAATAACAATAATGATGATGATGATAGTAATGATCATCATCACCATCATCATCATCATCATCATCATCATTATTATCATTATGTATTATCATTAATAAGATTGTTATTGAGCTTACTTATATAGCGTCTGCAGTCGGTTCAAGACCACGCTCTAGGCTTTACATTTAACACATTCTTTACACAATTCTGGGTAGAGCCGACTGAAAAGCTGGCTGCTGGCGCCACATACAGTTGTTTCCCGTGTCCTTCAGTCTGGCAGTAAATCTTTTTTGCTTTTCATTCTTTCGGTGCATGCTACATGTGTACGTATCATCCATACCAACGGCCGTACAGGCGTTCCCGTCAAAAAGTTTTGGTGACGGAACTTCACGTATGTGCAAGATGTTACACTCGCGTCCACACATTGGTCTCTAAGTCTCACACGAAGAGCTTTTTATGGAAGTAGAGTCAGAACCAATGCTACCACCGAGAAAAAAAAATGCCCCCAGTACCGAAACGCCCCCAGCGGAGATTCGAACCAGCAACCCCGGGATTACAGAATCCGGCGCTCTTACCAACTGAGATATTCCAGCCGCGGGATGATATTATTTTTACTAAAATTTGACGTCCACACCTACTGCATGTTATATGGCAGACGAGAATGACCATCCGTGGACAGTAGGAGCTAGAAGGCCTATGCTACATCACTCTGGTCCCACCAGAATGATAACACTACCAGAGAGACTGCAAAAAGGGCTTTTTTTTTTAATGAGTATCGGCAAGATTCTTTCGTTCTTTCTTTCTTTCTTTCTTTCTGCGTACGCAGGCTGATACACCTGCGGACACTGCCTGTATAGACAGGCAGTGGAGTTTTGTGTGTGTATGGTCTGTTTTTTTGTCCCCCCTTAAGGCAGCCATACTCCATCTTCAGGGAAGGTGCATGCTATGTGTAATGTGTCATCCATACCAACGGCCAAACTGGCCTTCTCTTTCGAAAAGTTGGTGATGGGATTCAGCTTTGCGACGCCAGCCTGCAGTTTCAGTTTCAGTTTCATCAAGGAGGCGTCACTGCGTGCAGGCTAGTCCATATTATATGCTTCACCACATCCGCTAAGTTTTGAGACCACAGTACGCATGACTTAAACCTGATGGATAAATTAATTGATGACTAAGATGAAAGAATATAAGAAGAGGGTCTCGTGGCTACGACTTAGCAGATGTCTGACCTACGCATTAGCCCAACGCGCTGGTCAGAGCTTGAGTGCCTATCTAACATTGGTTGTGCCATGTTTATCATTGTGTGTGTGTGTGTGTGTGTGTGTGTGTAGTGAGTGTACACATGTGTGTGTGTATGGGTGTGTGGGCACGGGCCCGTGTGTGTGTGCGAACGCACGCGTGTGTGTGCATTATGGGTTTGTATATAATTATATGCATGAGTGTGTGTGTGTGTGTGTGTGTGTGTGTGTGTTGTGTGTGTGTGTGTGTGTGTGTGTGTGTGTGTGTGTGTGTGTGTGTGCGTGTGTGTGTGTGTGTGTGTGTGTGTGTGTGTGTGTATGTGTGTGTGTGCGTGTGTGTGCGTGCGTGCGTGTGTGTGTGTGTGTGTGTGTGCGTGCCTGTGCCGCACGCGCGTGTGTCTGCGCGCGCGCGCCTGTAAACACTATCGCCGAGTCCGTGTGCGAACGAAACAAGCACTGCAATGAACCAGTAGATGTCAGCCCAGCCCTCCGTCCGTCTCTCATTGGATGATTGCTACAGCCAATGAAAAGCTGCTGTTATCGGAGCTGCTTGCTGCGAACGTATGTACCCTAGACTTTAGGAACAAAAATTTCTTCTTCGTGGCTACTTCTTTGGCTTCGACAATTATACAAGACGGTGCCCAGACAATCCACCACCATTCGTTCGGTTCACTGAAAAGAAAGAAAGAAAAAAAAAAAAAAGAAAAAAAAGAAAAAAAAAAGAAAGAAAGAAAGAAAGAAAAAATTTGACTTTGTGTGGAACACAGCATGGTACGAGTAGATTATCTGCGTTATGATTATATTTTAAAAAAAAGATATAAAGATCGCTTTCTCCTCTTTCCCCTGTTTCAGGCCCACCTTCTTTCCTACATGCGCAAAACACTTTTTCTTCAAGATTGAAGCATCTACATGAGGCCAAAATCGGCATACACTCAAGTCAAAACAATGGTTAAAAAAAATAAAACTTCGTCCAATAATTGTGATTCTAGAGCATCTTTTTTGGTTTGGGTATCTATTTTGAAAGTAAATGAATAAAATTTGAAAACCTTCAGTTTTCTGAACTTTCGTTATGAGACCTTTTCGTTTGCTGGTGCAAACGTCATTATATCCTCCTCCCCCCCCCCCCCCCCCCCCCCCCCCACCTCACTCACCCCCCCTCCATCTCGTAGGTTTATTTTCTTTAATTCCGATATTGTCCAGAGGGGAACATCATTATTTCAGGGGTTTTTTTTTTAATGTGACGTGTGTAAGCGAAAAAAACGAAAGTAAAAAAATGTGAATTTCAAACAGGTCCGTCCGCACAGTGATAGATGAACAAATTGAAAACAATTCCTGATCAAACGACCGACTCACAAAAGAGAACAGACAGACTGGCAAACAGACAGCGATAGGGACTTGAAATGAATAACCACCACCACAGACATTCGCGCAGATTAATTTCAACTTCTTTCGACCATAAACGAGTCAGTGGATATAGAGTCCTGAGGTAGACACACATCAACACACAACACAACAGTTCCTATGTTTTAGTTCAAACTAATGAACTTGGGCGAGTTAGAAAACAAAACGGTTCACGTGTGTGTGTGTGTGTGTGTGTGTGTGTGTGTGTGTGTGCGCGTGCGCGTGCGTGCGTGCGTGGGTATGTGTGTGTGTGTGTGTGTGTGTGTGTGTGTGTGTGTGTGTGTGTGTTTGTGTGTGTGTGTGTGTGTGTGTGTGTGTGTGTGTGTGTGTGTGTGTGTTAGTGTTAGTGTTAGTGTGTGTGTGTGTGTGTGTGTGTGTGTGTGTGTGTGTGTGTGTGTGTGTGTAGGGGGGAGGGGCCTCCATCTCCCATTCAACCCCACTTTTTTCTTCTCCTCATCTGGCTCTCTATTCTCTTTTTCCCACTTTATTTTGTAAGAGAAGAAACAAGTAAAGAAACAAATGCCATTAAAAGCATCTCTCTCTCTCTCTCTCTCTCTCTCTCTCTCTCTCTCTCTCTCTCTCTCTGTTGTTGTTGATGTTCTTGTTGGTGTTGGTGTTGTTTTTTCTGTGCATGGAAAATGTCTTTGCATTACTTACGTTGGACGAATGTTGCCATGCGTCTGGTTTCTTACTGCTCCGATGTGTGTGTGTGTGTGTGTGTGTGTGTGTGTGTGTGTGTGTGTGTGTGCACGCGCGCGCGTGCGCGTGCGTACGTGCGTGCTTGTATGTGTGTTCGTGTGTGATACGTTTTGTGTCTGCGACTCACTCATAACTCTGTCCTGCTTCCATGCTCAAGATATTTGTAGCACCTCCATTCTCTCTGCCTTACACTGTGATTTACACTTTTTATGTACAGTTAGCATAACACACGCCCACTAGAATGTCATTATAGAGACCGCGTACGTTTCAAACATATGCAAGTGATCTACCATTTGTTTGTTTTTTGTTTGTTTTTCGTTTTTTTTTTCTTTTCTTTTTCTTTTTCAGAGACCGCGTGTATTTCAAAAAATGCGATTGATCTTCCATTTTTCTTTTTTTTTTTTTTTTTTTTTCAGAGACGGCGTATATGTCAAACGTATGCGAGCGATCCTCTATTTTTTTTGTGTTTTTTTTTTGTTTCCTTTTCAGCAAGTATGTACAAGAGCAAGCGCCTGTGGTCAGGAAAGTGTGAAGTGAACAGATTGAATAGCCTATGTCTTTCCAGATTGAATAGCCTGTGTCTTTCCAGATTGAATAGCCTGTGTCTTTCCAGATTGAATAGCCTGTGTCGTCCCAGATCGAATAGTCTGTGTCGTCCCAGACTGAATAGTCTGTGTCGTCCCAGATTGAATAGTCTGTGTCAGCCCAGACTGAATAGTCTGTGTCGTCCCAGACTGAATAGTCTGTGTCGTCCCAGATCAAATAGTCTGTGTCGTCCCAGATTGAATAGTCTGTGTCGTCCCGGATTGAATAGTCTCTGTCGTCCTAGATTGAATAGTCTGTGTCATCCCCACCCGACCACCCGTAATCGGATCGTCTGTGACAAGCCATCCTCTGGCTTTCCGGCCTCATCGTCTCGCTGTTCCCCATTCTGGAAGCTGATCATGACATATTGATGAAGGAAAGCGGCGTGGGGGTGGGTAGGTAGGGCCGGGGAGTGCTTGATTGTCTTTGTTTGCTTGTCGGAATGTTGTCTTTAGTTTGTTTGTTGTGTTCTTTTTCTTGTGGTTTTTTATGGTCTCAAAGTGGGAGGAGATTTGAATCTTTCTCTGTCTGCCTCTCTCTCTGTCTCTGTGTGTGTCTCTCTCTCTGTCTCCGGTGTATGTGTACATATGCACACACACACACACACACACACACACACACACACACACACACGCGCGCATGCACGCATGCGCATGCACGCATGCACGCACGCACGCACGCACGCACACACACACACACACACACACACACACACACACACACACACACACACACACACACACACGTGCGCTCATTTAACGATGCATGCTTTTTAATTTCCTCTTCCCTTCACCTGCTCAAGATATCAAATCTTTAAAGGAATGTTTTTTTTTTTTCAAAACGATGCACATTTAGGTGGACCTCACCAACTCATCAAACATGACACAATATTTTTTTTCCTGTCCTCTAACCTCCAATTTTTTTTTCCACTTTTTTTTCCTTTTTGCTTTTTTTTTTTTTTTCCGTTTTTTTTTTTTTTTTTTTTTTTTTTTTTTTTTGTTTTTCCTTTTTTCACAGTTGGGCCACCATCCTCCTATTTTTTCCCACAGCCATTTTTTTTTTTTCTTCTGAAATTGACTCATACTCACCATGAATTGTCTATGTGGTGTTCTTTTCAGAGATGGACATTTACTTGCTGATCTTAATGTTTTGGCGTTTGATACAAAGCGACTGGGTTTATTCGTGTACTAATGTGTGGTGCACTGGCACTTTCATTCTGTTATGTCTGCTGCATAGTATACTGCTAATCCAATAAAAATACACTCTTGCTTTTTTTAAAAATTTCTTTACAGGATAGTCGTAACCCACGGGGGTCTTACGACCGATGATGGTGAACGGAAGAAGACAGGAGATGCAGGGCGGGCTCCTCTCTGGAACCGGCTCGACCATCCTTTGGCAACGATGAAAATGAACAGATAGATAGGTGATTATCAAATTGGTGTGTGCTTCAACTTTTAATGCTTTAAAATTCATGACTGCAACGAACAAGAAATTCAAAAGAGCATGTTGAAAAACAACATGTATTCTGACGAGAAGAAAAACATATATCTAGATAGAAAGAATGCGCTATAATTCCAGGCAATAAGAAAAAGAAGCTGTAGAGTGTACGACAGTCGCAGTGCAACAAAGCCGATGTTGTAATCACACCAGAAAGGCATAATAGATAATAAAATCAGTGACACACACACACACACACACACACACACACACACACACACACACGCACGCACGCACGCACACACACACACACACACACACACGCGCTGACATCCCTTCTTTCAAGTGTGCGCACACATATCTCACCACACAGAGAGAGAGAGAGAGAGAGAGAGAGAGAGAGAGAGAGAGAGAGAGAGAGAGCATGCAGAGATCAAAGAACCAATCAAGGAAATCACCACAGCGAAACAAACTGCAATTAGCCTCTCTCTCTCTCTCTCTCTCTCTCTCTCTCTCTCTCTCTCTCTCTCTCTCTCTCTCTCTCTCTCATAATGACTTTCTCCCCATCCTCAACATGAAGGAAACTCACTAAAACATGACACTAGTCAAACGTACAGCGGAACGGTGTGCACGCGCCGAGGCAGACTAAGGGCGGTAATTAGAGGAGACGTGTTTGAAAGAGCGTTTCCAATACCAACAACGACAAAGCACCCAGCTAAAAAAAAACACCCTCTACAGGGACCAGAGAAGGAGAAGGAGTCGGGGGAGGGGACGGGGGGGGGGGGGGAGGAGCGAAGAATGAAGACTTTGTGGGAGAAAAGAGAGAGAGAGGGAGGGGGGGGTGGGAAGAGGGGAAGGGGGGAGTGGCGTGGGGAGGAGGAGAGTGAGGTGGGAGGACGGAACCGGAAAGGCTTTCTCAGCGGGGGTTTCGGTCAAAGGTTAATCATAATCGGCATCCGGGTCAAGGTGGGCAGTTTGCTCCGTTCGTTCTTCTTCTGCTCTTCCCCCCCCCCCCCCCCCCCCCCCCCCCCACACACACACACACACACACACACACACACTTCTTTTCTTGATTTGCAACTTTTTTGCCTTGGGTTGAAAAAAAAAAAAAAACAGAGACTGAGGGAGTGGTTAGAAAACACTAGTGTAAAGGTGGAGGTAGGGGTGTGGAACTGAGGTGGGGGAAAGGGGGGTAATTAATTAATTGTCGTCAGTCACCATCTCTTGTTTTTTCTTTATGCCTTTGGAAGGAGTAAGGACATGAGTTGTTAACAGAGGCATAGAAGAATACGCGCCTACTGATGAGATTGGTCGGTATAATGAAAGTGACTATCAGTATAAAAGTGTATAAGTATCTGTGTGTCTTGCTAATATAGACATAATTGAGAGAGAGAGAGAGAGAGAGAGAGGAGAAAGAGAGAGACGAAACCGGTATTTAAATCATATGAACAGACTCACGACAGTATGTCTGACAGGTGTCTTTTTCCCAACTTTGGCCAAGTGATGGACATCGCGGATTTCCGGCTGGGAGGTCGTGTGGGTTCGATTCCCATCAACACCATTTTTTGAGATTTTTCTTTTACTCCCGGGACGGCTTTTATCCAAAGTTGAGTATGCTGTGGGCTATACTGGAAGGACTGGAACCACACACAGTTAAGTTTCATTCATGTAACAGGTGCGTCTCTGGGAGTGCTGCTCAATTTTCCTGACCCATACTGTGGGTGTCTGTATCTCTCGGGCCTGGCTGACGCGCCGGCATATATATATATATATATATATATATATATATATATATATATATATATATATATATATATATATATATATATATATATATATGAAACCAAACGCAGCGTACAGCCCCTGTGATGCAGTCTCGAAACAGAAGGACACTGCAGAGAGTCCTATTCATCATCCTCATCTTCAAGCAGCAGCATCTAAAAAAAAGAGAGTCTCAAATTCTGTTACCCTCTCTGCCATGTGTTGTTATGGTGGCCTCAGTCTTTGATGTCCTTTCCACACTATGGTCCAGTAGTTTGCGTCCAGGTCGTCGGTCATGGAAACAGTGGTTGGACGGTTGTAGTGGCGCCCTTTGGAGGGGAACCTCACTCACGCTGGATCCGCGGCTAAGCAAGAATTGTTTTCAGTTGCAGGATTAATAGGGGGCGTTCTCTCTCAGTTTGCGATCAGAATAGCATCAGTGAACACCACCGAAGTGACTCCGCAGCCATGCAGTGTCTCCGCTGGTGGGACGCCTCTGGGCTACTTGTCATTGACTGCTCCCAGTGGATTGCCGTGCCGGGGCTCTGGCCGGGGAAGCCAGGGCTGTGGCCATGGACAGGGAGACGGAACGAGAGGCATGGAGGTGATGCCATGAAGTTGAACGAAAGAGACAGAACTCAAAAGATCTCCCCCCCCCCCCCCCCGCCCCCCCCCCTCCCTTATGCCTCTCCTTCATCTCTCCTATCCCCATCAGACTCGTCGCTAGGACAGGATTCTGTGGGTCTTAGTCGTCATGGAGATGTATTGATAAGGTCTTAAACGGGGACCACCAGACCATCATAAGGTCGACTCTCCAATAC
>JADBJO010004293.1:110000-112500 GCA_016801955.1 Conus betulinus | reverse complement strand
GTGTCAAGCTATTGACAACGACCTCCGCCACTAGAAGCAAGGCCAGAAAAGAGCGATGAATGACAGGTTGTAGCGGTAGATTTCACGGTCAGACACACGACCAAAAAGAGGAAAGTGATACGCGTATTGTGGCCATTGTCCGAGTGTCATGCACGTAGGACATGAAATGGACGGACGAAGAAGAAGAAGAAGAAGAGGAGGAGGAGGAGGGGGATAAATAAGAGCCATCTCTCTCTCTCTCTCTCTCTCTCTCTCTCTCTGTCTCTCTCTCTCTCTCTCTTTGTCTGCCTGTCCGTCTATCTGTCTGTCTCTCACTCTCTCTCTCTCTGTCTGCCTGTCTGTCTGTATGTCTGTATCTATCTGTCTGTCTGTCTTCCTGTCCGTCTATCTGTCTGTCTGTCTCTCTCTCTCTCTCTCTCTCTCTCTCTCTCTCTCTCTCTCTCTCTTGTTCTCTGTATTTTGTACTTGATGGCCCAAAATCCATCACGATTACCCTCCCTCCTTGAATCGAGACAGTGACATTCCACACACACACACACACACAACACACACACACACACACACACACAGAGAGAGAGAGAGAAGAGAGAGAGAGAGAGAGAGAGAGAGAGAGAGAGAGAGAGGAAAAGAAAAGAAAAAAAAAAGTAGGTTAAGACTATAATCATTCGATAAAGAAAAGAAAAAAAAAAACTGAAAGAGGAAGTGAAGGTGAGAGGATTCCAGGAGGACGACTTGTATGTAAACCAGAATGGGGCGGTTGTGGGTGGGTAAGAAGACAAGAGTGTCACAGAGAACAAACAGAAAAAAAAACAAAAAATAAACAAAAACAAACAAAAAAAAAACACTAAAAAAAAAAAAAAAGAGAGAAAAAGGTTAAAAGCAAAAGAAGAAAAAAGTACGAACTAATAGAAAAGAAAAAAAGATAAGACAGACTCAGACCCCCCCCTTCTCTCCCCCCCCCCCCCCCCCCCCTTTAAAAAAAAACGGTTTCCTTGTCTGACGACACACCGCCCTTGATTCCTCTCGCTCTGACATGTTAATACTGGAAACGAGATGCCAGCCTATCTCGGGTGGCAGGTTTTTCCCCTCCGCGCTCCCCCCCGATGATGATACCTGCTGCTAAATAACCTGTTTTCCTGCAATTATGCAAACGCCCCGCAGCGATAAACAGCCGGCGGGGCTCGGGCCTGGGTAGACACCCCAACAGCCCCTATGGGAAGGATGGAAGGATGGGGATGGAGGGAGAGAGGGAATGGTGGGGGAGGGAGAGGAGAGGCAGGGAGGGAGAGGGGGAGAGGGGAGGGGGAGGGAGGGGGGAGAGAGGGGAGAGAGAGGGAGGAGAGAGAGAGAGAGAGAGATGTGTGTGAGAGTGTGTGTGTGTGTGTGTGTGGGTGGTGTGTGTGTGTGTGTGTGTGTGTGTGTGTGTGTGTGTGTGTGTGTGTGTGTGTGTGTGTGTGTGTGTGTGTGTGAGTGAAGAATGAAAGAGAGAGTGAGCGAGAGAGAGAGAGAGAGAGAGAGAGAGAGAGAGAGAGAGAGAGAGAGAGAGAGCAAGGGAGAGACAAAGAGAGAGAGAGAGAGAGAGTGTGTGTGTGTGTGTGCGCGCGCGCGCGCGCGCGTGTGTGTGAAAGAAAGAGTAAGAGAGACAGACAGACAGAGTGAAAGAGAGAGAGAGAAGAGAAAAAAAAGTAAGAGAAGAGAAGAGAAGAAGAGAGGAGAAGTGGATTAGGGGTGGAGGGTGGAGGTAGGGGTATGTACGCTGCTGCTTCCGTTGCCTTACTGGAGGGCGGGAGAAGAATAAGAAGAAGAAGAAACTTGGACCTGGAAAGCCGCCGCTGCCGCCGCCGCCGCGCCGGGTGGGGGGGTGGGGAGGTGGGGGTAGTGGGGAGTAAGGGGGTGGGGGGAACGGACAATGCCCTAGGCGTGGCCTGTCAGGGCCGAGTCTTTGGGCGAAGTTGACACGGAGGCCAGAGGGACACCCAAACAAACGTGTCACAGACGTCCCTCGTTCACCCCCTGCGCCCAGTCAATAGGGAGCCAAGAGCTGGTTGGGTAGAAGGATGGTGGGTGGATGGGTGGGGGCTGGTGGGGGGGAGAGGGAGGACTTGGCTTTCGTGCCATGCAGTACGTTCGGGGGGCGGGATTGGGGGTGTGGGGATGTGGGGGTGGGGGGGGGGGGGGGGGATAAGGTCTTGGATGGATGAGGGGAGGGGGGGGGGGGGGGGGGGGGGGGGAAGGAAGGGAATGCAGGGGGGAACTAAACTAAACTGCCAGCATCCAAGACACATGCATGATGCGGGTGGGAAGATCTGACCAAGGCTGAAGTTCTGCTGTATATAGGCAGCTGCTTTAGCCTGCTTCTGCTTCCCTTCCACCCCGGGCACCTCGTGGACTGGCTTATTGATCAGCTGACTGGCTGACTGACTGACTTGACTTGACCGACAGAGAAGAGAAGAGAGGATGGGATTACGGGGGGGGGGGGGGGGGGGGGGGGGGGGATGTG
>JADBJO010004293.1:87500-95000 GCA_016801955.1 Conus betulinus | reverse complement strand
GGCACGGGTCTCCCGTGCTGAAGCTGACATTTTGCCGTGACACTAATTGGCGAGGGGCTGGCGACAAGGTGCGACCCAGGGATTGCACGGGGCGGGGAAAAGGTGGGCCTGGTGATTAGGAGGACGAGCATGATGTTGGAGCCCGAGCTATGTTGTGGACACAGGCTGTTGTTGTGGGGAGGGGAGGATCGCCTTTGGGAAGAGGCAGCGAGTCGTTCGCCCATTGACAGCGTTTTATTGGCGTCCCGTTGTCACACGGGCTGAGAGAAGACGACGCTGGGATGTCTTTGTAACCAACCTGCAGTTTAGTTCGGTCCTCGTCCAACAATCAGGACAATGCTCCCAACAGCTGTGCAGGTCCCAAGCATTCACATCAGGGAAACAATACCTTTTGTGAGTTTGGAATTAACAGTCTGTTCTTCGTGACAATCAGCTTGTACTCCCAGCCACAAAAGCTAGAATCACGACAGAATGATAATTTTGTAGTTCTGCATGCTGCGGTGGGAGGGAGGATACAGCCATTCAAACGGTTCCCACATCATACAGCTCAGATCCCAAAGTATGAGGTCCGATCGTCAGATCATGGTGTTTTGCAGTTTGGGTCAAGGTATCAACATTGTGAGGCTGCTCTGTCGGAAAGAGGACACGGTGAAAATCACGCACAGGCCTGTGAGAAACCACGATAATTGTAGATGACTTCCTCGCCTTTTGAAACACCCCACTCAAGGAATTCCAGACTGTACTTGATAGAAATGGCTTGATTAAGTAAACTCGTGATCGTATTTGGCGTTTTCTCCACGGATCTTTATGTTTCTCCCTCGATGTTTTCTTTATATATTTGACATTGGGGCACATGACCAGTTGGAAAGAAGTTTAAATCCGATGCCATGTTCATATGATGAACAAACATTGTGTTTGTACTAGGTCTTTTCGTTATTTCAAATCATTCACATTATTTTCTCGGAAAAAAGATGTATAAAATCAACCAAACATTTTCAAATGCAGATTTCACGTGCAACAGAAAACACTGTGCATCCCGGTGTAACGGCGGTGTGGAGGATGTTATACTTTGTGCTTTGAACAAAGTTATTAACACGAAGATGAACCAAGTGCCCGTGTTCCTTTCATTTTGTTTGGATTTTCTAGTGCGTTTGTTCAGTCTCACCTTTTTGCAGATGATCGCATGCGTATGAGACTCGCTTATCCCATTTTATGGGCTCTGGACGATCTTACAATAAGGGCTCAATTTGTGAATTAAATGATTGTTTTTCAGCTGTTTGTGAACAAAGATAGGTGCGCCACAAGGTACTGTGCTCTTTCCTTTTCTGTTTACTCTTTACACGGCTGAATGTTGAAGTTCGACAGAAGCATGTCAATTAGTTACGTTTGCAGATGATGCTGGATTGACGGGGCTACTTCTGATTGTGACAATACCGAGTATAGACTAGAAATAGACAGTTTGTGAACTGGTTTGATTAAAATTATCTTGAATTAAACGTTGGTAAGAAAAAAAGAGCTTATAGTTGGCTTCAAACACAAGAAACCGTGTTTGGGGAATATTATAATAACGGGTGGAATGAAGTGAACACATACAGTTAACCGTGTGTGATAATTGGCGACAAACAGTCTTGCAATGAAAATGCCATTGAGATTTCAAAGAAAAAACAGTCGAATGTACTGCCTGAAAAAAAAATGAAGTCTTTTGATGTTATCAAACAGGTGGAAGCCTACAAGTAATCCCCCCCCCCCCCCCCCCCCCAAAAAAAAAGGTAGGAACATTAATCTCAGGGGATGCTCCAAAATGTTAACAAAACTGTTGTTTCCGGGATTTTCACATTTGGCACTGAGGTAACCGAACAATACATGACAAAGACAGATTTGAAAAAACACATCAGAAAACCGGATGTTGTGGTTGGCAACAAAAAAAGATAAATAAACAACAACAAAATGAAATAAACAGGACACTTTTGGCGGGATATATTATATGAAACCGACGAACACACTAATGAAAATATTTGTCAAACAAAACATCCATTACGCAATGACGTGAGATGCTTTTGCAATGTTTCAAATGTTGCAGTTCCGTACAATAATCTCTCTTTTTTTTTTTTTTTTTTTTTTTTTTTTTTTTGGGGGGGGGGGGGAGAGAGGAATGAGAGGGAAACAGCATAGTGTGTGTGTGTGTGTGTGTGTGTGTGGGGGGGGGTGATAGGCAGATCATGTTTTAGATCCAACCTTCTTCGCTTGGAACATCTCTCTACCTGAATTCAGTCATTCCCTCATCAATCCATATATATAATACAACCATGAAGAAAGACATTTACACCGACAGGGCTGTCACTTGTGTAGTGGATGCGTGCAGACGATTTGCGTGCATGAGAAAGTGTGTGAGTTAGAGCGCGTGTACATGTATATGACTTTGGGTAAATTGGGATGGAGTACGGGAGAGATACGTGCTGTATGCCGCGCATGTGTGTGTGTGTGTGTGTGTGTGTGTGTGTGTGTGTGTGTGTGTGTGTGTGCAATCACACACACACACACACACACACACACACACACGCACGCACGCACGCACGCACGCACGCACGCACGCACACACACACACACACACACACACACCAGGCATGATTTTAAACACATGTCATAAAATAAGTCCCCCTCATTAATATTACTGCACGTGAAATGATTAGCCCGACGGTTTTTTTTTTTTCTTATCAGAATAATCGATTTCAAGAGAATTTCATGGTTCTATTTACACGACTATTTGTCCTAACTGTTGTGCTTATACTCACACGCGTGAGTACAAGCGCTCGCGCGTGTGTGTGCGTGTGTGTGTGTGTGTGTGTGTGTGTGTGTGTGTGTGTGTGAATGAATGAATGAATGAATGGTTTATTTGTCACAAGCTTTACAGAGCCCTTTCACAAGGGTAGGAAACGGGGAGGGGGGTAGGGATGTGTGTATAAACAAAAACCATAGATAAACATGACCAATACACAACAGGGAAGTTCATTGTGACGAGGAATCCAGATCACGAAAAAAGCATCGAATTTAGTTATGAACACACTGAACATAAGTTACAGTCAGATTCACACACACACACACAAAAGTTTATGAACACTCGTGATGAGACAATGCAACAGTCACGATGGACCGCCAAGATTTGGATTTTCCACCTGTGTTATGTGTCGCGGGTGCCTCTCTATTCTTCCTTCAACGAATACAAGCGGTCATCCATTTTCCTTGTTCTCTTTCCTCCAAACATGTCATGTCGTCTCTTACTGTAATATCGTCCGCTCTTGCTGTCGTTGACTTCATGAAACCAGAGGAAGCTTCACAATCACAACTATCATCTGTCTTACACACGTTTTTGCTTCTGCGACAAAGTCTTCAGTTTCACGTGGGTGTCGAAGTCTGTGTCGTAGCTATTAATAATGGACTGTCTTTTTGTCTTTTGGCATCAAAAAAAAAACCTTCTACATAATCTTCAACACTTTGTCCACATAACTGTATTTCTGGAATTCTAACTTAGGAACAAACAGTAACAACCTCAAGAATGGCAACAAGAAGCCAAAGGAAACTACATTCAAAGCCCTTGTTCGCCCACTTCTTGAGTACACAGCCATCGTCTGGGATCCTGCACTGCAAACGAGATTGAGGCTCGCGAGAAGATCCAACGCAGAGCAGCAAGATGGGTCTCCAATCGCCACCGCCAAACATCATGAGTGGACTCCATCCTTGACTCGCTCAACTGGCCTTCCCTGCAACACCGTCGTAAGAAAACCTCCTTGGAGATGTTTTATAAATTCCATCACGGTCTCATCTCCATTAACTCCACATACCTACCCAAACCATCTGACAGCAGGCTGAGCTCAAGGACAAACAACGACCTGAGCTACGACATTCCCACATGCACGACGCGGTACAGGCAGATGACGTTCTTCCCGAGGACCATACCTGAATGGAACAAGTTGCCTCAGGAGGTTGAGACGGCTAAGTCACTGGACTGCTTCAAGTCCAGGCTGGCCTCCCATCTGTAGAATCTGAAACAACAACCCTCTCCTTCCCCATCACCCCCCCCCCCCCCTTACGCCTCCCCCTGACCACTATACCCTACAACCCCCCCCCCCCCCCCCCACCCCCCCCCCCCCCCCCCGCCCCCTGTCCATCCTTCCCACTCCAAATCCTCACAACAGCACAATCTTTGGCAATCTCCCCAAACTATACAACAGAACCATCAATAAAATGATGTTGATCATAAAGGAAGAAGAAGAAGAGAAGCAACTGACTCACTGTCTATGGCACACTGCGCTATGTCGATGCGTGTTCTAGTGCCAGACGGTGCACTTGTGCAGGCAAAGATACAGATGAGGGGTGGTGGTCAGAAAAAAGTGGACGATGTCCGTACAAGCAGCCCCACTGATGTGTTGTCACGCCTGTGGGAATTGTGTAACAGACAGGGTGGGGTTGGCAGGAACAGACCGGACGGGGTAAGCACACATTCACTCGCCTTTTGCTTCCTGTGTTCCTCTGCCTTTCTCCTGTCTCTATTGACCTGTGACACACATTTCCACCTGAACACAGCACCGTGAACTTTGGCTTGCACAGCAGGGGAATAGTCGGCAATCGGTTTTTAATCTAAGAATGACAACAGTCAGATTTTCTTTGCCTTCAATTTTAAAGGACAGTAACGTCATGTTTCGCAGAGCAGCGTTAAGAATGTTTTCTAAACTCAATGGAAAACCTTCAAACAGGCGTTTTAGAAATTTTGTTTTAAACACGGACAAACTTTACTGTAGCTGTGGGAAGTTCGACTTGCTGGCAGCCAGACAAGGGAAGTCACCATGTGTATGTGTGTGTGTGTGTGTGTGTGTGTGTGGGTGTGGTGGGTATATATGTTGGTGTGTGTAAGGTTTTATTTTTTTTCTTCATTTATTTATTTATGTTAATCGCATGTCTACGGTGATGTTTGTGATTGCTTAGGTTATGTGAACAGTTTGGCGGATTTTTCATTGTACTTCTTAAAACACGATGTGTTCTAAGTTTATAGTTTCTTTATCACGAGTTTTACATTCTGTAGTGTGTATAATGAATTTGTAAAATCACATATTAGTTTCCACGAAGATTAATAAAATATTATTGTGCTGTATTGAATCGAATTGTGTTAGTCGTAAGTATAGGCAAGACATTTCCTGATTACATAACGAAAGAAAAGATTATCATCCTACATATCCATCCCCATAAATTTGCTTTAGTTGAAAGATAAACCTATTTTAGTTTTGAAAAGATGGCACAAAGAAAGATTTCTAGACAGAAAAGTCATTTGAAATAAATTACTTCGAAGTTCGTTTGATTTGGGGCAGTGCATCGTAAAACAATAGTTGTTTCCAATCATATTCTTTTTCTTTAGCTTAATGCACTATTTTCGTGAAATATTCTGAAATCTTCCGACTGTTCACTAACGTTTACTGCTTCAGTTGAACTAAACCGAAGACATCACACACACGCGCGCGCGCGCGCGCGCGCGCGCACGTACACGCACGCACGCAAGCGCGCATGCACGCAAACACACACACGCACACACACTTATACTCACACACACACACACACACACACACACACACACACACACACACACACACACACACACACGTTATTAAGATTTATAAACAGTTTTTTAAACACAAGAGTAAAAAAGGGTTAGCTCAACATTTTGCCACATGCCCATGATATCCACCCTGAACACCACCCTTTAGGCCTCACCGCTGGGCGTCTATTCCACATTCCACAGATAAACCCCCTCTGCACGAAAAAAAAAAATGTATGTCAGCATGCCCCATCCCAGCACAGATCCAATCCGAGCAAGATTAGCGCCCTAAAAGCGGCCCGTCCGGCCTCTAATCGGAATGCCTAGACCCCTCAAGGATTCCCTTGGAGCACGCCTCCCGCGGCGTAGATATACAGCGGTGGACATCACTGGGAAGACAGGTAATAGTTTGACATGTAAACGGATAGGTAGATCGTGTGGCTGTACTCTCCTCCACGTTTCCCTCCAGTAATCCTCCAGTGTATGGATCTCTGGCCAGACCCTGCCAAGTCAATCCTTCCGCAAGCGGCGTTATAATCTTCTGTGTCAGTCAAACACCTGTCAAAGTAGGCCGAGAGATGCGTCGGTGTCTTTCGATTTATGAACAAGTTTACGTCAATGAAGCTTTCAAAGGCGTGGCTCTGATGAGGACCTGGCGGGTCTTTTTGCTATGAACGTGTGTGTGTGTGGGGGGTGGTTCGGGTCGAGTCGGTCAGTGAGTTTGGCAAGTTTGCGTTTAAATAAGTTGTTTGTCTCCCTTGGAGTATGGACACTGCGGGCACGTCCTCCATCCTTGAAGTGTGTGTGTGTATGTGGGGGAGGAGGGGGGGGGGGGGGGGGGGGGGGGGGGGGGGGGGGGTGTTAGCTGTCAGAAATAGGGGAGATTATGTACGAGTACCTGTTAATGCTAGGTCGTGCAGGAGGTGTGGATATAGACCCATTTTACGGGGAAAAATACTCATCCCATGCTTTTGCAATGTTTTAAATGTTGCAGGTCCGTTCAAATAAACTCAAGATTTTTTTTTTTTTTTTTGGGGGGGGGGGGGGGGGGGGGGGGGGGGGGGGGGGGGAAGGGGGCGAGGGGGGAGGGGGAGAGCAGAGGTCGGGGAGGATGTCATATTTTGTCCCATATTTTTAGGCCCAGACTTTTTGCCAGAGGCAATTTGCGAAACTATTTAGGGAAAAAAAAGCCCAAAACTTTCCACGGAAATGTATAGAAGGCAATGTTAAAATCCCTAACAGAGGCACGTTAGAATAACAATTGGGTTATAGACTCTGCGTTTACAGGTGTACCGTTCAGCGTTTTCACGCCCATATTTTGACATTTTCTCTCTGTGTTTGAACTCATATAGTTAACTGATGGGGTTAAATTGCTTGAGGCGAGCCCACCAGTGTGCCTTTTATCCTATTACAAACGGCTGGATCACTCTCGCTGAACGCGAGCTCCAACTAAAATTACCTCCCATGCAGATTTGTGAACATAGTCTATGCGTACAAGTAAAAGACTAGTCTTTTAGTGGAGGTATTTAACAAGTAATGATAGAATCCCCAACAGAAGCGATCCATGAAACTAAAATACCAGTCCATCAGTGGAGATATATAAGTGGTAATGTGAAAACCCCAAACAGAGGCAATCTACGGAACTTAAAAACCAGTCCCTTAGCGAAAATATTTAATAAATGATGATAACATCCAAAACTGAGGCAATGCGTGAAAGATCAGCCTCTTTGCGGGGATACAGAACAATTAAGGTTACAATACCATACAGAGGAAATCCGTCAAACTAAAGTACCAGTCTTTTATAGGTTGTATTTGATATGTGATATTAAAATTTCCGTACAGAGGCAATTTGTGAAACTAAAAGACTCTTAGCGGAGGTTAGTGACAAACAATATTAAAATAGTAATCAGAGACAA
>JADBJO010004293.1:80000-82500 GCA_016801955.1 Conus betulinus | reverse complement strand
TCTTTTTGTCCATTCAGGCAGTCGTAAACCCATTGTATTTGTTCGGGCCTATACATGTCACGTGAAACTGTTTCCAGGTGAAAAAAAATTTTCAAGAGAGGCATACACACACACACACACACACACACACAAACACACACACACACACACACACCTTTCAGATCAGTGTTCTGTGCCCACGACAAGATATATCAGGCTTACATATCGATCAACACAGAAGGTCCATTGTCCGTGAGATCCGGCAGCCTTGTATTTCTGCTGCCTGTTGTTTGTTGTGGTTGTTTGTTGCTGCTGTCTTCATTGGTGTAGAGTATCAAGGGTCATAATAAAACCGATTAGAGATGCGAATTTGACCAGTTAATGAAAGAAATAAAAGCAGAGAGAGAGAGAGAGAGAGATAGAGAGAGAGTTAATGAAAGAAATAAAAGCAGAGAAAGAGAGAGAGAGAGAGAGAGAGAGAGAGAGAGAGAGAGAGAGAGAGTTAATGAAAGAAATAAAATCAAGAGACAGACAGACAGACAGACACAGACAGACAGACAGACAGAGTTATTGAAATAAATAAAAGCAGAGAGAGAGAGAGAGAGAGAGAGAGAGAGAGAGAGAGAGAGAGAGAGAGAGACACCTTCAAAAAGAACCCGCACGCACACACACACACACACACACACACACACACACACACCACACAAACACACACACACACACTACACAACACACACACACACACACACACACACACACACATTATGCACACACACACACACACACACACACACACACACACACACCACACACACACAACACAAAAGACCCTGGAGAAATGGACTTACAGACAGACTGCCTGATAGACAGACTAAAATGGACACATAGAGAGAAACACTCTTCTGACCCACAGCACTGTGGGATAGCTGTCAAGATGACACCGCTGTCCAGCCTCGCGGGAAGACCCTTAATCCCCTAACCTTCAACCTGTAGACTATCTGACCGAAACGTTATCACGGTCAGCTCATTAAGCGAGGCTCCGCGACACGTCTCTCTCTTAATGAGGCCCTAGACACTCTTCTAGAGGAGAATAGGGGACTAGAGGAAGACCTCCAGTCTATCGTGCTGTCTTCCAGAGCATGGACCACGTCCAGTCTGAGAGCTATTATGCGCTTCACGCGCGGAAAGTGACAGTTGATATTGACCAGGAATGATAAACTGGACTGGCTGACCACCCGCGATGAAGGAGGAAGGACACTGGGGATGAAATCTGTACAGGGTGTGTGGACAGGTATGCGGAGGGGGGTGTGGGGGGGGGGAGGGGGGGTGGAGGAGAGGGGGGATTTATGGTGTGTTTCGGAAAGTTTGGATTTTTTTTGAGTGTGTGGATCGTTCGGGTTTTTTTTTTTTTTTTTTTTTTTTTTTTTTTTTTTTTTTTTTTTTTTTTTTTGCGCGAGATGAGAATTCCAATTCCGAGTATGCGGGTAGTAAGTCTGTGGGAAGAGCAGTCAAGTGCGAGCGAGGAGGTTATAGGGAGTTATGGACTGTTGTGTCACAAAGGTAGAGCACCTGGTTTGTATTCTTTAGAGCGTGCGGAACAGAACAGTGTTAGTGTGTACAAACACTGGTCATGTCCGATCATCATCCCATAAAGCACATCGTTTCCGTTCTTTTCACACACACACACACACACACACACACACACACACACACACACACTCACTCACGGATCTGTCATTGATTACTTTCAAGTGTTAATCTATGTATTCAAATAAACGGGGGACCATATGATCTGTAGAATTGCTGAACATAGAATATACTTCAAACTTTTGACTTATTGTGCATATGGTCATTCCAGTCTTGCCACACCTACAGTCAGGAGAGAGAGAGAGAGAGAGAGAGAGAGAGAGAGAGGAGAGAGAGAGAGACTTTGACACTTTGATATGTTATTGTCATCACCAAAAGGTCTTTTGACAAGGGTGGTAACAGGGTAATAACACATTCTTCTTCCTTACATTACAAGCGATATTACGCAGTTATTCCCAGTGTTCAATCAAATCAAACCAAGCAAAACATAAAGAAAAAAGTAGAAACGAATCTTCGGGTATCCTCTCAGACACGAGTACCCTTTTAACATTACAACAGCAACAACAACAAGCAACAACAACCACACAACAACAACAACGACGACGTCGACAACAACAACAACAGCAACAACAACAACAGTATAATGAAATGGGAAAAAAAACACGGTAAGTTTTTGTTTGTTTCATTTGTTTGTATTTGACTATTTTTTTCACAATTCTTGACACCCAAACTTCATGAGAGAGAGAGAGAGAGAGAGAGAGAGAGAGAGAGAGAGAGAGAGAGAGAGAGAGAGAGAGAGAGAGAGATCACAACACAACATGTCACAAAACGCAGCCTCGACTCAAAGGATTGTAACTCAACAGGCAGATCATCTACGGATCAAAAGTATGAAAGATACGTCATGTCAATAGTCAATATGTCAGTGTCGACCTAA
>JADBJO010004293.1:72500-75000 GCA_016801955.1 Conus betulinus | reverse complement strand
CTCGGTGCAGGCATCAGCGAAGCAGGTGATGAGCCGTTTGTAGCGCTTCCTCGGTATGGACAGTGAGGGCGGCGGCGGCGTCTGCAAAGAGCATCTCCCTGATGAGGACTTTCCGCACCTTCGTCTTTGCTCGGAGGCGTGCCAGGTTGGAGAGGTTTCCCGTCACTCCTCCTGTGGCGGAAGATGCCGTCTTCAGACTGACGGAAGACATAGCGGAGCAGCAGGGAGAAGAAGATGCCAAAGAGCGTCGGAGTGAGCGTGCACCCCTTGTTTGACACCGCTGTTGATTGGGAAGGGGTCCGAAGATGAAATGTCGTACTGGACACTGCCATCCATGTTGTCATGGAAGGACGTGTGATCATCTTCAGGAACTTGGGGGGGACATCCAATCTGGTGTAGTTGGGTGAAGAGGCGTGACCTACTGACCAAGTCGAACGCACTGGCCAGGTCGATGAAGGCGATGAACAAGGCTTTCCTCTGCTTGCGGCACTTCTCTTGGAGCTGCCTCAGGGAGAACATCATGTCGATCGTCGACGACGTCGCGGCTCTGAAGCCACACTGTACCTCTGGATACACCCGTTCGGTGAGTAGCTGCAGCCTGTTGAGGACGACGCGGGCGAAGGCTTTGCCAACAATGCTGAGGAGGGATGTTTCCTGGGGTACGGTCACTTCCTCCCCAAACAGCAGCAGAGGCTCATGGAGGTGAGTGAGGAGAGAACTCTCCTTGCCGGCTTGGATGACTGCTGCCGAAATGCCGTCGCTACCCGGAGATCTTCCTACCAATTGAAAGGAAGTTTACAAACTTTCGGCGAATCACAGAGCCCAATACAGATATTAACGTTTGTTATTTAAAAAAAAAAAGGAGGACGAAGTTCTCATTTTTATTTTTAACATACTTCATTGTTGGTACAAATATAGATGCAGTTTTTGAAGGGCCACGAGGTGTCAAAAAGGGATAATTATCTTTTCTACTGATTTTCAGCCATAGTTTTTTTTTTCTTCTTCCGCCATATACCTAGACTGTTATGCTTTCTGATTGGTGGAAAGAGTCGCCGTGTTTTTCGTTCTGTCAGCATGAACTGGTAATCGGGTCCCTGAAGCGATAAGAAGACGTTAACTATAGACTTTTGTTGTTGTTTCAAAAAGTATGTTTTAAATGCATAGGAAAAATTGGGGAAATAAAAAAACAGAACGACAAACTCCGAGCATAGCAAATATTTTTAGAAAACAAACAAACAAGGCAAACAAACAAATAAGAAATCAAAATCAAAGGGGAACACTCACACACACACATACACACAAACGCGCACGTGCGCGCGCACGCACACACACACACACACACACACACACACACACACACACACACACACACACACTCACACACACACTCAGAGGAAAAAAGTCAGCGATAGACGACTACAGTAGATCATGTCAAATAAATGATAACAAGGACATAATATCTGATTAATTCTCTACTTTCACAGGAACCGTCATGTCATGATGCAGTTTGTGTATTGGCACGCTAAAAGATTCAGAGCGGTGGTTGATCATCAACGCTAACTGTTTTTTCCATTGTTTGTTTGTTTGTTTGTTTGTTTCCCTTTTAGAGCAGGAGGGACAAAAGATGGGAGAGAAGACACGGCAGAGGGGGGGATGGAACGAAGGAGGGGGGAGGAAAAGGAGGGGGGGGGGGGGGGGGGGGATAGGTGGCTGGGGAAGAATAATCATGAAGCATAATCCCAAAGGATTTTTACGGACCATAGTTACAGTGTTTGCCTCGAAGACTTAACGGATTTTTAAAGAAGTAGAAGTAGAATCAAAGAGAGTAGAATCAAAGAGTATGCGTTTATATTTTCTCTTTCTTTCTATTTCTCTTTTTTATATTTTCTCTTTTTTTTCCCTTCTTTTCTGTTTTAAAAAAAATGTATGTTGTATCGATATATTATCAGACTACGCTGTTTGTGGACTCCTGTAACCTGTCTGGCGATTGGTTCACGAAACCAGCGAGTTACCACGCCTGTTGCATGTGATGCTGTTTGATAAGCCAAAGAGCTGTCACCATCATTACTGACCTCCGATATTCCCAAAGACTCCAACACCAGATCGTCCGATTCAATGATTAATATGTCCGTTTTTTCCCTGAATATGGTCGATCTTAAACGGGTCTTTCTGTTGGTACAAGTAAGTATAACGACAATGAGGCATGTTTACTGTAAAGTCCTATCTCAAGCATGTGTTTACCGTAAACTCCTGTCTCAAGCATGTTTACCGTAAAGTCCTATCTCAAGCATGTTTATCGTAAAGTCCTATCTCAAGCATGTTTACCGTAAAGTCCTATCTCAAGCATGTTTACCGTAAAGTCTTAATCAAGTATGTTTACCGTAAAGTCCTATCTCAAGCATGTTTACCGTAAAGTCCTTAATCGAGCATAATACCGTAGTAAAAGTCCTATATCAAGAGTACGTGCTGACAAAATATGATTAAAAGTAAGAGAAAACCA
>JADBJO010004293.1:40000-45000 GCA_016801955.1 Conus betulinus | reverse complement strand
TAGAAGATGTAGTTTTCTTGCAACGTTTTAGAGATAAAGACTCTAAGTGTTTTGACCAAGTAAGATTATTATCTATTGTTATTCCCAAGACTTTGTGACTGGTTACTTCTTCTTCGACGTTTTCGTTAGAAATGCAAAGTACTGGCAGATTCTGGCTTAGAGTTTGACGTTTCTGTCTAGTAGTTATCATCATGAATTTAGTTTTATGAGAGATGGAGAGCCATGTGATTAAATCGTGTCCATTTAACCAAGAGATTGATGTTTTCTTGCATGTCACTGCAAACCTGTTTGGCATCAGAATTACTTGTGTCTAAGGTTGTGTCATCAGCAACACATTCACTGTTTATTTTCAAGTACAATGGCAGATCATTTATGTAAAATGAAAACAATAGAGGACCTAATACCGACCCTTGTGGGACACACCAAATTGTTGGGAAGAAAATCAGATTTGTATGTGTTTTTACGGACACAATTTGTTGTCTGTTGGAGAGAAAAGATGAAATCAGTTTCAGGGTTTTGTATGATAGCTTATACAAAGTTAGTTTTCTGAGTAAAAGTTCATGATTTATAACGTCGAAAGCTTTTGCGAAATCTACAAAGAGAATTCCTGAAAATTGCTTGTTGTTCATGTTTAAAAGCCATCTATCTATTAACTTAGTTAGCACTGTGTGGCACGAATGGTTTTCTCTGAACCCTGATTGATTTGGGTGAATTAAATCATATTTTTCTGCATGGGAATGGAGACATTTATTGATGTGGAGTTCTAATGGTTTAGAAAGAACTGATAGAATCGAAATAGGTCGATAATTTGATGGATCAGTAGTGTTTTTGATGATTTGTATATTGGTATAATTTTTGCTTTTTTTAAGGTATCTGGAAAGCATTGTTTATCTATACAGAGGTTGTAAATGTAAGTTAACGTTTCTGCGATATAACGGGTGCAGAGAGCTTTAGAATTTTGCCATCTATACCGTCAATTCCACGAGTGGCTGTCTGCTTCAATCGCCTAAGGGACGCGAGAACAGAATGAACATCTAGAAGGCTGATATCTAAATCTGAATGGATGTTTTTTCCCCTGCAGTATTTTTGTAATTCTTCTAGGTCATTATCATTTGATTTATCATCATGAATTATTTGATCTGCTACTGTTGTAAAATAGTGATTTAGTTTACTGGTAGATATATCATTCGTTATGTTTGAAACAGAGGAAATATGTTTATTTGTTAATCCATGGATGGCTTTCCATACGGACTTGCTGTCTTTCTTTTTCACTAATTAAGTTTAGAAAATATTTCTTTTTCTCTGCTCTAATGAGAGATGTTACTTTTTCTTTGTTTTTTGTATTCTTCACGAGGGCCATTTTTTAACAGGTACTCTCTTTGGTAAATAGCGTTCTGTATCTCTTTTGTTAGCCAAGAGGTTTTATCTGATGTTTGACTCTTTTGGTTTGGAGCGGGGCATGTTTGTTGTATACAGTATAGAAGATGGAGTACCAAACTTTCAAGAGCCTGATTGGGTTCTGTATATTGATACACTTTATTTAGAGGGGAATTTAAAAGGTCAGAGAGAAAATTTGTCTCTATCAAATTTGAAAAGTTTCTAAAGGTAATCGTTTTATGGTTTAACCTTGGAATTTTGATACCCTTTTTTGACCAAGTGCAACAAATTGGGAAGTGATCACTGCATCCATAAACAGGTACACTAGTCTCAAGAATGGTTTCTGGATTTGTAACATATAAATGGGTCTATCAGTGTTTCAGATATCTCAGTGACCCTCGTAGGAGTTTTGATTAGTTGTGAGACCAAGTGACTCAAAAACATAGTTCCACTGTTTATTTATTTTTAGTAGATCTATATTAAAATCCCCTAATATCATGATGTCTTTGGATTCATCATGTGCGTTTTCCATCATTAACGTGAAACGGTCAATCCAGTCGACATGTTCAGCTGGATTTCTGTAGAGAAACATATAAGTATAGGCTTATTAAATTTAAGCTGGATCTCAATCCAGACTGTTTCTACGTTATATTGCTCTAAAAAATGCATCCTCTGGAATTTTACTGACTGATGAAGATATACCATAATACCAGTTTCCATGTTTTGTTTAGGATCTCTACGAACAACATTATAACCTGGAATTGCAGTGTCATTGTTTGATATGAGACCGGACAGATGTGACTCTGAAAATCCAAATATGTGAAAATTTTTTTCCCGAATTTGATATTACTGACGCTATTTCAGTCATTTTGTTAATCGCATGGTTCACATTGAGATGCCCAACTCTAAGTCCATCTCTTTTCAGCCAAGGGTTGTTGTCTTCTGTCATATCTAATATAGTCAATACAATAACAAACTATGCACGCATGGCAATATAACAAGCAGACAAAACTCTTACAGACTAACAAGTAAGATCTGACTGAGACAAATAAAAAAAATTGTCAAGGCAAACTGGATGACTACACAACTAATAGCAATGAAAGAAGAAGAAAAAAAACAAAACATTCAATTGTAGATCAATAGACAATGACGAATACACGAAAGGACAAAGCAATAAGCTGAAAATTCAAAAGCAAAAGTGTATATAGAATATTAAAATAGCTTCAAAATTTCAGCAGAAATTGTACCGTATTCCAAATACGTTACCAGTCACAATCAACTTTCTCGAGTGAGATCACGACTATAGTACATGCAGAGCCGGCAATTTCAACACACACACACACACACACACACACACACACACACACACACACACACACACACACACACACACCCTGCGCACATACATGCATGCAAGCACGCACGTCACACACACACACACACACACACACACACACACACACACACACACACACACACACACACACACACACACACACACACACACACACACACACACACACACACACACACACACACACACATGTGCTCGCGCACGTGCACGAGAGTCCCTTATCAATATTCACAGGAACAACTTCATTCAAATCACTGTTGTGACAATAGCTGCGATGCCATCCTGCACAGTTCAAGAGCATAGGCATTTACAACATTTCCATCAGAAGCCGGATGATTAGACCTTTGACCAGGAATATTTTGTGGGTATGTTGGGTTTTGGAGGGAAGCGGAATGTTCATTAGAATAATCCCGTTCATGACTAAAGTGGCTAGACGGGGGTGGGATTCGGTCTGCTCTGTTTACATTGCTAGGGAGAGAGGGATCTGCAGAACATGGATCCCTGGGAGTTGGACGGGAATTCAAAGATGGGTAGTGAAAAAGAGATGAAGGATTTGGGTAGTTTGGGGGGTAACGTGCGGTATTTCTCTGGAAATTGCGATGGAGGGAATTAATTTGAGAAGTATTATTATTGTCAGTGAAAAAATTTCTTGTGTCTCTTGTTGCGGCATACTCAGATAATAGTCCCTTGACGGATTATTTCTGACTTGCACCTTTCTCTGCGATATATCCGGGAAAGCCGGGGGTAGTATGTTTCCAAAGTCTGGTTGTGTAGTCTGCCATGTGGTTTTCAAGTCTGCTGCCAGTTTTGCTGTGCCTTTGACGCTTGGGTGGAGCAGGTCTTGGTAAAACGCAAGACGAGGGGCTCCGGCGGGAGTGGTGAACGTGGGATCATGGTCGATGAAAGTTGCACCCACGTTCTCACACACAGTCTGCAGATTACAGTTGGAACGTAGAAGGTATGGAGGGGGGGTGGGGGGAGGGGGAGAGGGGCTTTTTGTACAGAAAAACGAATACCGGCGTCCCCGAGGGCACATCCGAGTGGCAATATGTCCCGGAAAGACGACATGAAGGATAAAATGGTTACCGTTACGCTTTGCAGAAGATTCTGACGAAACCTCCGGCAAGAGAACTGGGACGCAAAGGAATAAAGGGGGCCGAATAGCTCAGTGGTAGAGCGCCGCACTCGTGATTCTGGCGATCCTGAGGTTGCAGGTTCGAATCTCCACGGAGGCTGTTATAGCACAGAGGATTTTTTCCGTCGGAGTTAATTAACATTGGTTCTGATACCACTTGCTGAAACGTCTTTAACGGGAGAGAAGGACAGTTTGGCTGTTGGTATGGACGGCAAGTATATACATATAGCATGCACCGAAAGAATGAAAAATCCAATGACTGACAGACTGGATGATGCGAGAAATGACTGAAGGTAGCGCCAGCAGGCAGCACTTCAATCGGCTCTACCCCGGTAACTTAAACGAGAGCGAGGATTGTAGAGCTGCTTAGACCTTGGTCTCTAACCGAGGATGGGGGCTATATCATCATCGTTGTCATCGTTGTCATCGTCGTCATCGTCGTCGTCATCATCATCATCATCATCATCATCATCACCATCTTCTTCTTGTTCTGTTCACGTGTGTGTGTGTGTGTGTGTGTGTGTGTGTGTGTGTGTGTGTGTGTGTGTGTGTGTGTGTGTGTGTGTGTGTGTAGCACTTGTTGGTATTCTGTTTTATTTCGCTCTGATGCGCTTTCCTGTCTTCTTCTTTCAATGTCGTGTTCATCTCTGTTTTGTTGTGTAGTTGGCTGTTGTTCCAGCTATGGGTGTCAAAATAGTACTCTTGTCTTCTCCTGCGTTTATTATATTGTTATATGCATTGTATTGTTGTCAGCTATTATCATTGTTTGGGTGTGTGTATGAGACGATTGTATCACCTAACATTCTAATGTATGCAGCATCGCTGTTATATCGGCTGCTGCTGCTGCTGTTGGTGGTGGTGGTGTTGTTTTGGGCGAAATGTTATTAATTTCTCCAATATTCTTTAAATTGTTATTGTTTTTGGTTAAAAGTCTTTTATTAATTTCTCTTCTTCTTGTAGTTGTGTTGTTGACATTGTTCTAGTTAATTGTCAGCCTTTTTTTTTTTTGTTATTATTAAGCCTTTTGCTTTGTCACTTTGTGAATAATGTGACCTTTTCAGGGTAAACTATAATGCTATTTAGTCTTTTTTTTTTCACTACCGTGTCGTAGTGATGATATCATCATTGTTTTGG
>JADBJO010004293.1:32500-35000 GCA_016801955.1 Conus betulinus | reverse complement strand
TTACAAGAGGCGAGATCGAAGTGGATCTTCGGTGTATGGAAAGTCCATGACGGATCGTCTGAACATTTGGACGAATCACAAACACCTTTAAGGTCAGTGTCTGCGTCGTTCAGATGGGGAAGAAAACAGATTCCTAAGTGTGGAGCTGAACAAGGTTCTCCTCTGATTTTTCTTTTGGAAGTTCGGGTGAAAATCACAGTCGCAAACAGGCTTCTTTGCTTCAGAGAAAAAGTGTGAAAAAAAACGGGTCACAGAAAGATCTAGTTGCAAAGTGAGGCAACTACAGGCGGAAATCTAAACAAATTGAAATGTTAGTGACAGTGCACCGCCAAAGACCTAAGGGGTCGAAACGCGTCGTGTTTTGTCTTTGTGATTCGTTTGTCTACATTTTTGTGGCGGTGCATTATCTCTAACATTTGAGTCTTGTTTAGGTCACAGAAAGTTTTGCTTGACGCTTAGTGCGGATTGGTTCCGAAGCCTCTGGTTTAACATGCAGACTGTACACAAGGGTGGACTGGTTCCGAAGCCTCTGGTTTAACATGCAGACTGTACACAAGGGTGGACTGGTTCCGAAGCCTCTGTCTAACATACAGATGTACACAAGGGTGGACTGGTTCCGAAGCCTCTGGTTTAACATACAGACTGTACACAAGGGTGGACTGGTTCCGAAGCCTCTGGTCTAACATACAGACTGTACACAAGGGTGGAGTGGTTCCGAAGCCTCTGGTCTAACATACAGACTGTACACAAGGGTGGAGTGGTTCCGAAACCTCTGGTTTAAACATACAGACTGTACACAAGGGTGGAGTGGTTCCGAAACCTCTGGTTTAACATACAGACTGTACACAAGGATGGTGGTGGTGCAGAACGCTCCAAGAGAGAGTCAGAGCTCTTGATGGTGTATGGAACCCGGAGTTTTTTTGAAGTACAAAGGCCTCGCAGAACTATAGGCGACACAGCCTTAAACAACTTTGGAGAGGGTCGGGCCCCAGTTCGGATCAAGAGTTTTCCAATCGGCACCCCATTTCGCGTGTGCCATGATTCGGAAAACGTTCTTTGCTTTCTGACAGGGACTTTAAAAGTACTGAATTACCTTTTTAAAGTTGAGCTCCTCTTTTCTATCGAATGTATCTCCTTGGAATTTGACTTCTTTCACAGTTGGAATGGCGGATTTTACTTGACAAAATTCAAGGTCAGCAAAGTACGGCCTGTTTCCGAGAGTTCTGAAAACGGATACATTGAGTTTCGGTTGCTGAAAGAGAGTAACCATTTCCCTCCACCCCTTGTCGGATCTTCAGACACACAAAGATAGAGTGGACGTTGTATGCTGTTACAGTTGGCTCCAAATGCACAGCGTGCAAAATAGTCGACAGACAGTGAGGACTCCGAACCTTGGGTTATTGAGCTGACTATGCCATTCATTTTAATGCTGAAGAGAGCAGGAGGGAGAATGCTCCCCCAGGATACTCCTAACTCCTGAGATTTTTTGTCATGAGTACTTGTCTATGAACAACAAAGACAAAAGCAAACAACAAAAGAGACAGAGGTTGAAAGAGAGATTAAAAAAAAAAGAGTACAGAAAAGGACAAAGATAGAGAAGAAGACGAAGACGAAGAAGAAGAAGAAGAAGAACAACAACAACAACAACAAAAACAACGAAAAAGAAGAAGAAAAAAGAAGAACACAAACAAGAAAAAGAAGAACAAGAAAAGGAAGAAGAAGAAGAAGAAGAAGAAGAAGAAAGAAGAAGAAGAAGAAGAAGAACAAGAAAAGGAAAGGAAGAAGAAGAAGAAGAAGAAGAAGAAGAGAGAGAGAGAGAGAGAGAGAGAGAGAGAGAGAGAGAGAGAGAGAGAGAGAGAGAGAGAGAGACTCACATTAAGCCAGTAATGGTCCGCTGATAAGGAAATATTGACAAATTCACCCCAAAAGCCTTGAGCCTGTCCACCCGACGGCGGTGGCGGTGAAAAGTAGCTCGGACAGGAAATATATCCGGGGGTGCTCGATCTCCACCCCAGCAAACCACCCACAAAAAAAAAAAAGAACCGCGGAAGAATAAAGCGGGGAAAGGGGAGAGAAAAGCAAGAGGGAGGAGAAGACCACGAGACCACCCGAGAAAGACAAACTTTGTCCTGCCAGTCCCCGCTTTTGAGCCCTCCACGTCCGGCAAATTAAAACGTTTGTCGCCGCCGCCAGTCATTGATACCCGCAAGCTAGGCACCAAGAGTGTTAACTCTGGCTCACCTTACCGTTGCTGCGGTGGGGTGGGTTATTTGCGCTCGGTGTTTGCCGGCCATTTTGAGGGGGGGGGGGGGGGGGGGGGTGGGGGGGGGGGGGGGGTTGGGGGTCTTTAAAGACTTGTGGTCATTGATTTGGCGAGAAGGGGGAGGTCAGGACGCTGGGTGGGTGAGGTGGATGGGGGGGGGGGGGGGGGGGGGTGTAGAGGGAGGGGGGGGGGGGAGGGGGTGGGGGTTGGGGTGATATCATTGCCGTCTTGCTTTGG
>JADBJO010004293.1:12500-20000 GCA_016801955.1 Conus betulinus | reverse complement strand
TATCAAACACACACACACACACACACACACACACACACACACACACACACACACACAAGCTCACTCGGGATTTAATGACATGGCACATGTTCCGAAATTCCCCTCCCTTATGAACAATACCAAGGAAAAGAAAATTGTGAAAATCATTAATAACAACAAAACGCAAACTGTCTGAAATTTATCATACCAACAGTGAACATTGCAGATTCAGCAAACTCTCTCTCTCTCTCTCTCTCTCTCTCTCTCTCTCTCTCTCTCTCTCTCTCTCTCTCTCTCTCTCTCATCCCTTTGGTGTGCTTGCGTGGGCTTGTGCGCGCGTGTCGTGTGTGTGTGTGTGTGTGTGTGTGTGTGTGTGTGTGTGTGTGTGTGTGTGCTTTTGTGAACGTGTGTTTTCCAGTGCACACGTCTTGTGTCTTTCCTTCGAAATGGCCCCTCAACGGACAAGGCAGTAAAATAGCAACCCCTAGTTTTCACTCCAATCATCGGGACGATGCTTTTCATTCATTCTTTCACTCAGTCCCAGCTCCCAGTGCAGTATGTTGGACTTCATTCCTTCATTCAGTCGTAGCTCTCAATCCAACTGGAGATGCGGCATTTCATGCGATCCTTCATTCAGTCGTAGCTTTCAGTCCAATTGGGGATGCGGCATTTCATGCGTTCCTTCATTCAGTCCTAGCTTTCCGTGTCATAACCGGGTCGTTGCACTCCGTTGATTTCTTCCTTCTCAATTCTAGCTTTCAGCATAATCACCAGGATGTTGAATTCTACTTGTTCCTTCATTCAATCGTACCTTTCAGCCCAGTCAACAGGATGATGCACTTATTCATTCCTTCACTCAATCCTAACTTTCAGTTCAGTCACCAGGATGATGCACTTATTCATTCCTTCACTCAGTCCTAACTTTCAGCCCAGTCACAGGATGATGCACTTATTCATTCCTTCACTCAATCCTAACTTTCAGTTCAGTCACTAGGATGATGCACTTATTCATTCCTTCACTCAGTCCTAACTTTCAGTTCAGTCAGTAGGATGATGCACTTATTCATTCCTTCACTCAATCAATCCTAACTTTCAGTTCAGCCCAGTCAACAGGATGATGCACTTATTCATTCCTTCACTCAATCCTAACTTTCAGTTCAATCAGTAGGATGATGCACTTATTCATTCCTTCACTCAATCCTAACTTTCAGTTCAGTCAGTAGGACAATGCGCTTATTTATTCCTTCACTCAATCCTAACTTTCAGTTCAGTCACTAGGATGATGCACTTATTCATTCCTTTTCACTCAACCCTAGCTCTCTCAGTCACTAGGATGATGCACTTATTCATTCCTTCACTCAATCCTAGTTTTCAGTCACTAGGATGTTGCACTTATTCATTCCTTTTCACTCAACCGTATATTTTCCGTTCAGTCCCAGAGGTGAGGCACTTCTTCATTCCTTCACCCAATACTAACTTTCAGCTCCGTCACCTAAATGATCACTCCGTTCATTCAAATCCTTCACTCAATCCTAACTTTTCAGTCCAGTAATTGGGATGGTACACTATTCCTTCGTTCAGTGCTGGCGATCAGTCCAGTGTCTAGCACTCTGTTCCTACCTTCGTTCAATCCTAGTCATCGGTCCAGTGAGTTGCTTTCTGTTCCTCCGTTCAGTCAGCTGCAACTTTCAGTCAAGTCACCGAGATGTTGCACTGCATTCATTCCTTTCCGTCAGCTGAAGGTTTCTGGACCGAGTCACCAGAATGCTGCTCTCCAGTCATTTCTTCATTCCATCCTAATTTCCGTCCAGTCACCCAGAACGTTGCTCCCCATTCGTTTCTTCATTCCATCCTAATTTCCGTCCAGTCACTAGAACGTTGTTCCCCATTCGTTTCTTCATTCAATCCTAATTTCTATCCAGTCACCACAATGTTGCTCCCCATTCGTTTCTTCTTCATTCAATCCTAATTTCTGTCCAGTCACCAGAATGTTGCTCTCAAGTCATTTCTACATTCAATCCTAATTTCTGTCCAGTCACCAGCAAATTGAGCTCAGTTCATTCCTTCACTCAATCCTTCCTGCAAGTCCAATCACCAGAACGCTGCACTCCAGTCATTTCTTCATTCAGTCCTCATTTCTGCCCACTCAATGGGATGTTGCACTCAATACATTCTGTCCTCAATCTGGGCTTTCAGTCAGTCAAGTCACCGATATGTTGCACTCCTTCATTCCTTCAGTCAACCCTAGCTTTCAGTCAGTCACTGGATGTTGCTGTCCATTTAATTTTCTTTACGGAATCCTAGCTTTCAGTCAAATCATTGGGATGTGGCACTCCCACACATCAGTCAGTCAGTCGCAGCTTTCAATTCATCAGTCACCGGGATGTGGCACTCTACAATACAAGTCAGTTGCAGCTTTCAATTCAGTCACCGGGATGTGGCACTCCATACAGTCAGCCAGTTGCAGCTTTCAGTTCAGTCATCAGTCACCGAGATGTGGCACACCACACAGTCAGTCAGTTGCAGCCACACAGTTCAATTCAGTCACTGGGATGTGGCACTCCAGTCAGTCAGTCGTAATTGTCAGTCCAGTCAAAGGGATTTTACACTCCATTCAGTCTGTCGTAGCTTACTTTTCACTCTCGCCGGGATTTTACACTCCGTTCAGTCTGTTGTGGATTACAGTCTCGCCGGGATTTTACACTCGGTTCAGTCTGCTGTGGATTACAGTCTCGCCGGGATTTTACACTCCGTTCAGTCGTGTTGTGGATTACAGTCTCGCCGGGATTTTACACTCCCGTTTTAGTTCAGTCTGTTGTGGATTACAGTCTCTCGCCGGGATTGTACACTCCGTTCATTCCGTCAAGTGAGTTGAGTGTGTCAATCCTGTCGGTTCATTTATTCCCTCGATCGTGTCCATTCATACTTCACCTCCCACCCCAAACCGCTCTCTCTCTCTCTCTCTCTCTCTCTCTCTCTCTCGTCCACCTAAACCTCCCCCTCCACTCAGCCTCCCACCCTCCCTCACTGCGCCATCAATCTCTCCGCTTCGGGCGCGCCGAGTTGACGGCCCCGTACACGATGGCCCCCTGAGCGGCGTAGTACGTGACCATGATCAGCGCCTCCGAGGCCGGAACTGCTCATGCCACCGGGCGACGCCGATGAGGAAGTCGGACACGGCGAAGGTCACCGCGCCCACACCAGCCCGTACCGCGAGCCCCGGTTGCTTTCCCACCAGGTGCCGCTGGAGGGACAGGCTGGTCATGGTGAAGAGCAGCAGGCAGTAGACCAGCACGCAGGCCGCCATCAGCCAGGACTCGATGCCCCCCCGAAGACGAAGAGGTAGCCGCCGACGCAGATGGCCGCGGTCTGCCGCACGTACCTGCCCTTCGGGTAGCTGCCTCGCCGCAACCAGGCCTCAGCCCGTAGATGTAGGCCATCTGGGCCAGGCCGAAGAGGAGCATCCCCGGCAGGAAGAGAGTCCAGCGCCAGATGAGGCACATGTCGCCCAGGCTGGACAGCACCAGGCCGACGCGGACCCCCAGGGCCAGGGCGTTGTGGGAGAACTTGGGGGTGATGCCCACCAGGGCGGCCAGGTACCAGATGGGGGCGGCTTTGAGGAGGGCGGCGGTGAGGGTCTCTGGGGGCAGGTAGAGGAGAGGGTTGTAGGTGACCAGGTAGATGGAGGCCAGCAGAAGGTAGGGCACCATCATGCAGTCCTTCTTCTCCAGGGTGAGGTAGGGCATCTCGGAGGAGGCGCTCTGAAAACAGCGTCACTGGGCGTGAGGCGTGACTTGCTACTGCCTTTCTTTATTCGGGTGTTTCCTTTTTCTTCTGTCCAGTAGTCTGTTGGTTCACTGAACAAAGGAAGTTCTTTCCTGGTGAATTGGATGGTGGAGGGAGCAGGGAAAGGGCAGCGGGGGTGGAGGGGTGGAGGGGTGGGGGGTGGGAGAAAAGGAGGAGAGCAAAGTGGAAGGAGAGCAAAGTGTGTGTGCACGCGCGCGCGCGCGCGTGTGTGTGTGTGTTTATGCGCGCGCGCGCGTGTGTGTGTGTGTGTGTGCGCGCGCGCGCGCGCGCGTGTGTGTGTGTGTGTGGTGTGTGTGTGTGTGTGTGTGTGTGCGTGCGTCTGTGTGCGTGCGAGTATGCGTGTGTGTGTGTAATGTCAGGTACGTCTTTAAGTCAGTCTTGTGCACCCAGTTTTAGGTCAGTTTTATGTATCCTGTTTATTACGTTCTGTTAAGTCAGTCCTGCGTTTCGTAAGATAAGTATCGTTTTATGTAAGTCGGTCTATTGAGTAATTTAAATCTCTGATGTGTTGCGTTAGATTATTATTAAGTACTACATGCAACGTCGTTCTTCTGTTTAGTATTGTGCGCCACGTTAGGTCACTACGGTGCGTTGTATTGGGTCAGTTTTGCATGCTGTGCTGGGTCCGTATGTGAACATTACGGCCCGCCTTGTACGTTACATTACATCAGTCTTGCACGTCCTGTTTGTTTTCATTCCTCATTTCAGCGCTCGGAAGTCCCCCGTCATGTTACCTGAACCACGAAACCAGTGTGAAATCGCGCTGGTAAACCACCACCACAAACCGATACAATGACATTTACGGCGAGACCAACAAATGGATTGCAAATTTTCTCAGAAACAAAGACAAGCAGTGAATGGAGTCAACTCTGGCTCCGTTGATGTCCGTTAACGGGTACCTTAAGGCTCTGTTGATGTCCGTTCAAGGGTACCTTAAGGCTCTGTTGATGTCCATTAACGGGTACCTTAAGGCTCTGTTGATGTCCATTAACGGGTACCTTAAGGCTGCGTTGATGTCCATTAACGGGTACCTTAAGGCTCCGTTGATGTCCGTTAACGGGTACCTTAAGGGTTGACCATTCAAGGGTACCTTAAGGCTCTGTTGATGTCCATTCAAGGGTACCTTAAGGCTCTGTTGATGTCCATTCAAGGGTACCTTAAGGCTGCGTTGATGTCCATTAACGGGTACCTTAAGGCTCCGTTGATGTCCGTTAACGGGTACCTTAAAGGCTCCGTTGATGTCCACTCAAGGGTACCTTAAGGCTCTGTTGATGTCCATTCAAGGGTACCTTAAGGCTCTGTTGATGTCCATTAACAGGTACCTTAAGGCTCCGTTGATGTCCATTCAAGGGTACCTTAAGGCTCTGTTGATGTCCATTCAAGGGTACCTTAAGGTTCCGTTGATGTCCACTCAAGGGTACCTTAAGGCTCTGTTGATGTCCCATTCAAGGGTACCTTAAGGCTCTGTTGATGTCCATTAACAGGTACCTTAAGGCTCCGTTGATGTCCACTCAAGGGTACCTTAAGGCTCTGTTGATGTCCATTCAAGGGTACCTTAAGGTTCTGTTGATGTCCACTCAAGGGTACCTTAAGGCTCTGTTGATGTCCATTCAAGGGTACCTTAAGGTTCCGTTGATGTCCACTCAAGGGTACCTTAAGACTCCTGTTGATGTCCATCAAGGGTACCTTAAGGTTCCGTTGATGTCCACTCAAGGGTACCTTAAGGCTCTGTTGATGCCCGTTCAAAGGTACCTTAAGGCTCAGTCCTCGGACCATGTCTGGTTTTTTTTTTGTGATCTGCACTGCCTAGATGATCCACCTGGAAATCTGAAATGTAAAACACGACTGCTTCTAGATGACACTGCAATATACAAAGGCTGTCGCTGTGCCCCGGGTCGTCTTCAACAACTAGACCTCCATGTCACTCCCAAGCTAACACAAAGACCCTTCGGCTTTCTGATGAGAAACTTGAAAAATCAGCTCCTATACTGAATGGGAACTGAGCTACATGATAGTTACCCGTCGCTTCTTAGAATACTCCTCGTCAGCCTCTGTCAGGAACTATGCCTAAAGTCCTGGTCGTTTTGGTGTGCGTTGGTATGTCGTATGACCAAAGTCCTGGTCCTTTGGTGTGTGTTGGTATGTCCTATGCCCAAAGTCTTGGTCGTTTGGCGTGTGTTGGTATGTCCTATGTCCAAAGTCCTGGTCATTTGGTGAGTGTTGGTACGTTATTATAATGAATACTTATATAGCGCCTATTCTCGGCTAGAGACCAAGCTCTAAGCACTTTGCAAACCACACTCGTCTACACAACGGGCTGCCTACCTGGGTAGTGCCGATTGAAGAGCTGCCAGCTATGCCCGAAGTCATGGTCGTTTGTGCGTGTTCTGGTATGTCCGTGCTATGTCCAAAGTCCTGGTCGTTTGGTGTGTGCTAGTATGTCCTATATCCCAAAGTCCTGGTCGTTTGGAGTGTGTTGGTATGTCCTATGCCCAAAGTCCTGGTCGTTTGTGTGTGTGTTGGTATGTCATATTCCCAAAGTCCTGGTTGTTTGGTGTGTGTTGGTATGTCCTATTCCCTAAGTCCTGGTCGTTTGGTGTGTGTTGGTATGTCCTATGCCCTATGTCCTGGTCGTTTGGTGTGTGTTGGTATGTCCTATTCCCTAAGTCCTGGTCGTTTGGTGTGTGTTGTGGTATGTCCTATGCCCTATGTCCTGGTCGTTTGGTGTGTGTTGGTATGTCGTATTCCCTATGTCCTGGTCGTTTGGTGTGTGTTGTTATGTCCTATGCCCCAAGTCCTGGTCGTTTGGTGTGTGTTGGTATGCCCTATGCCCAAAGTCCTGGTCGTTTGGTGTGTGTTGGTATGCCCTATGCCAAAGTCCTGGTCGTTGGGTGTGTGTTAGTATGTCCTATGCCCAAAGTCCTGGTCGTTTGGTGTGTGTTTGGTATGTACACTGAGAAAGCCGACGGAAAGCATAGACCACTTGTGGCAAAGCTTTTAAATAGAAAAAGGATGTTGAAGTTCTTGTTGACCTCTCTTTGTGTCCGGGCTCACCCAGTCCTGACACCGTGCGGCGTGCATGTGTTGAATGTAGTGAACAGATAGCACAAAGTGATCTGTTTAGCACCGGTAAGAGGGTCAGATGTCCTGGAGGATACACTGGTCGAGTACCTCACTTACGTTTGTACGTAATTAAATGGTTCGCTTCTCTGCATTTCATACACATAGAGAAGAATAAATCGTTGACGAACAAACCAATGGGATCGTGCACGATCGAGAGACAGGTACCAGCATACCCTCACACCAATTTCACTCGCGCACACTCATATGCACAAACACACATACTCAAAACCTTCTCGCCCCCCCCCCCCCCCCTTCACTTCGATATATACAATTGCTCTCTCCCCTCCTCCCCTCACTACAATCAAACTCACACAACTGCGCACAGATCCACCAATATGAACACAACACGGTGGCAGACATGTACTCACACACAAACATACACACAAGCACCCACATGCGTTCGTACACATACATATATACATCGCGCGCTCGCGCTCACACATACACACACAAAGGCGTGCACGCGGTTAAAACCTATATAGGCGCCCGCGCGCGCGCACACACACACACACACACACACACACACAGTGCCAGTGCCACTCACTCACTCAATTATCCATGATCTAACGTGTGAGCCTTTCAATATATAGC
>JADBJO010004293.1:0-7500 GCA_016801955.1 Conus betulinus | reverse complement strand
AGACCTTTCACACCTAAGTAGTGAAAGGAAGTTCCAAAACGGAGTGACTGAGGGCGGAAAATGAAGCAAAATTTAGACAAAGAGGGAGTTAGTTAGCGCCAAGGACACAGACAGAGTACAGGACAAGACTTAACGCATTTCGACCTCTTGGGTCTTCTTCAGGCAAAAACAAATAACATTTAGGACAGTGAAAACGAAGAACAAGAAACCATTTATCTTCTCATATTCGGCGCAAAATCCAAAATGCTGAAAGGAAGAAACATGAAAATAAATCCCCGTTAAAAAATGCCCAACTCTAAAAGACGGACATGCGTTTTAAGCGAAGGGGGCATGCGATGTAATCCTTCGTCAGTGAGTGTTCTGTTAAGTTTCATCGTTCCTCTTTAACGCTGATATAAAATAAGAGTTCTTTTTTCATTTTATTTTTATTTCCATTTTTTCAAATGGCTGGCGATGGTGATTTATGAAACAGAACATCTGGCGGTGAAAGAGTTACTTTGTAGAAGGGAACAGTACATCAAATTATCAACATTAGTTTGCTGAATGCGACCAAACCATCCGTAACACACAACAGTAATGTATGTGTGACAATGTTCTCTGGCAACAGCAACCGTGAAGAAGGCCCCGTTCAAACGTCCTGAGCGTGAACAACTGTCCACTTAGATGTCACACAGTCGAAGCTAAACTAGTACATGGGGGCTTTCTGAGGTACTCTTATTTTTTTTTTGCTTGGTTTATATTCCATCCAGGCTCCTCACCGTTTTTTGTTATCATCATCATCATCATCATCATTATTATTATTATTATCATCATCATTATCATTATCATCATTATTATTATTATCATTTAATGTTTTTGACAATGGTTACGGACAATTCTTGCTAACCTACTTAATGAAAGTGATCAGGATTGGGAGAGAGAGCTTGGGGAAAGGGGGGGGGGGGGGGGGGGGGGGGGGGGGGGGGGGGGGGGGGGGGAGGAGAGGGAGAAGGGACAATATCCAGACTGGGTGGACAGTTCAGGTACATCCCACAACCTGAATTGTCCCAGTAGGGCACACTTAGCCGTTGTAGGACAATATAGGCTAACATGTACAGTCCTAGCGAGGGTAGGAGAGGGGAGGAGGTGGGGGGGGGGGGGGGGGGGGGGGGGACAGGAGCGGTGTGGAGTTGTCCGTAATTATATACGACAACGGGCGGGAGAGTGTGGGCGGGGGGGAATGGGGGCAGCTTTGAAGGGGCCAGGAACTTTAAGAGCTCTGGCATCGTGACACAGTCTGAACCGGCAGACTTAGCCGAGAGAAAGAGAATCATCTAGGCTCACTCACTCACCTGCTCGTTAGATTCTCAGGTTTTATGTCCGCTACTTGAAACCCAGTCCTGGCCCAGCGCAGCAAAACAAATGGTGAGAAAGAGACTCCGGACAGGGTTTATAACAGACTGACTGTGACTCAGCGCCTGAAATCTAGGCGCGAGTACACGGTGAGAACTATGAGTGTATTCACGATTTGCTTCGCGCCAAGTAAGCAAGCTCAAACTCCAAGTCTCTTATCATATCAATACGAATTCCGGCCCTGTTTTGCCCACCATTGTGTTTTTTGGTGGTTTTGAGCAGACAGGGAAGAGTGATGCGTTATCGAGGTCAGCTTAAAATGGGTGAAAGAACCGATTAGTGCGAACCTAATACCGATGCTTATGTATAGCGGTTACTGAACTGATAAACTAGACACCTTGCTGACACAGTGCGGTTATTGAACTGATAAATTAGATACCTTGCAGACCAATGCGGTTACTGAACTGATAAACTGGACACCTTGCTGACACAATGCGGTTATTGAACTGATAAACTAGACACCTTGCTGACACAATGCGGTTATTGAACTGATAAACTAGACAACTTGCAGACACAATACCGGTGCTTGTGTATAGCGGTTACTGAACTGATAAACTGGGACACCTGTTCTGCTGTAATCGTACCATCGGCATTGTGAACCCAAGAAGGAAAACGAGATACGTCTGAACTCTCTCTCTCTCCTCTCTCTCTCTCTCTCTGTGCTTGTGTTGTGTGTGTGTGTGTTGTGTGTGTGTGTGTGTGTGTTGTGTGTGTGTGTGTGTGTGTGCGTACGTTACTGTGTGCGAGTGTCAGTGAATACGATGTGTGTGTGTGTGTGTGTGTGTGTTGTGTGTGTGTGTGTGTGTGGTGTTGTGTGTGTGTAGAGAGAGAGAGAGAGAGAGAGAGAGAGAGAGAGAGAGAGAGAGAGACAGACAGACAGAGACAACAGACAGAGCCACAGAGAGAGGGCCGCATGACCTCACACATGCATAACCAGTGTATCGATTTGATCTTTAGACGGCAAACGCTGGGCGTTCAGAATCAAGTGTCAATATCGCTGTGCCCTTTTTTTTTTTTTTTCCTTGCTCATATGCAATAACCCCCCGGTGCTCCGTTGCAGCCCCGGCACGGCCCTCGAGGTCGGCTGGGCTAATACTGTCGCAGCAACCTCTTGGCTTTGAGGTGACGTGTACTTTGCTGTGCTGCTTCGTCAAGGTACTCGACCATTGTCAGACTGGGAAACCCGAGGATGGGTGGGTGGAAAGGGGAGGAAAAAGAGAGAGGAGAGAGAGAGATAGAGAGAGAGAGAGAGAAGAGGAGAGAGAGGAGGGAGGAGAGAGAGAAGTGGAGGAGGGGCGAAAGGAGGGAGAGGGGAAGGAGGGAGGGAGGGAGGGGGGAGAGAGAGAGAGAGAGAGAGAGAGAGAGGGTGAGAGAGAGAGGTGGGCGGGAAGGGGGGTTGTTGTTCGCCTGGGAGTGGCGGGGTGGGGGGTAGGGCCAGTGAGGTGCGTGAGGTGAGGTGGGTAGGAGTGTGTCAACAGAGCAGTCGCAGGTAGCGCACCGCTGCACCAACGCGCTAATAAAAAAGTACCACCCGTTATCGAAGCGCGCGTGTTGTATGTCATGATGAGCACAGTGTAACACCACTCAAGTGAGGCGCGTGTGTCTGTGATTTTTGTCACTGACAGGTGGTGAAAGCTGTGTTCAAGCTTTAAACGAAAAAGCAAAGACGGAGAAGAACCAATACACTTGGTCAATAAGACATATATCTCTTCCGCGGTGAGTGTGTGTGTGTGTGTGTGTGGGTGTGTGTGTGTGTGTGTGTGGGTGTGTTGGTGAAGAGAGAAAAGAAAAAAAAAGAAGAAAAAAAAAGAGGAAAGAAAGCGAAGAAAGGACTGAGACGAATAAGAAAACAGATAAGTAGAGAGTGGAGTTAGGTATACTTACGTGTGTGTGTTTGTGTGTGTGTGTGTGGTGTGTTGGTGTGTGTAGTGTGTGTGTGGGGGGCCCGGGAGCGCGCGCGCGCGCGCGCGCTCAATCAACCACTGTAATAAGAAGGGAGAGAGAAAAGCGGGATAAGAATGGTGGCGTTCGTTGACTGAGGCAGGAGTGAAAATAAGGGTAGTGGAAAGCCGGTCAGGTGGAGGTGTGTGTGTGTGTGTGTGTGTGTGTTTTCTTTCCGTCAAAAAATCAAATGATCAAGCGAAGACAATATATTTTGACTAACTGTTCTAGACTTGACTACGATTAAATGCCCACATTAAAACACACAAGATAGCATTTTTCAACCAAGAGGGTCTCAATGGTTGATAGAAAAACGAAAAGAAGCCATGCTTCAACGGGGAAGCTTTCGTGTGTTGTATTTTGTTGTGTGATGTGCTGTGGTGAGGTGTGCAAATCAAACTTCTCGATTCCAGAATTGCCTCAGGTCGTCACTTATTTAGGTATAGGGATACATACATGCGCTTTTTGCACATCATACGAACCCACGTATGTCCTTTACCTATCTATATATGTCGTTTACTGTGATCTATCACACTGGTGACGAAGCAAATCTGTGAAATCACCATCCTCTCTATGCTCTTTAAACATCTACATTGTAACGGTTTTTTCGCTTCATACCGAAGGCCAAACACAGTATTACATAAGGGTTATCGGTCGGTTGGAAGGTATAGTAAAAGATGGATGCATCAACATGATAATGGTAGTCATCATGTGAAAGATGAAACAGGATGTTAGCCTCCACAGAAACGTGCCCCACACAGATTTCCTTGAATCAGTCCGTTTATCGAACTAGATCTACTCACCTGTTTCGACACAAAAGGCACAAATGGGGGGAAAAACAAAATCCGCACGGGTGTTGCGCAAGTGGTACGAATGCACGTGAGCGTTGATGTAGTTCAGGTCAACAAGTATCGATTGAGTGTTGTCAGCGAAAATTAAAAAAAAAAAAACAAACAGAAAGACAAATGAAACGTTGCCTCTGCGCCAGACGCCGGCTTTATCGTCTGCTCACAGTGTGACCGGAAAGCGTAATCGATCGAATGATGTCATTTGTGCGACGACTTAGGCACAGGCGCCGGACGGAAAACACAAAAAAGGCAAAACAAACTCCAAAAAAATTACTCAGAGGAGGGGTGAGAGAGTTCAGGTAGGTCGGGCTGGGAAGAGAGATGATGACATAGTTGTCGGGGGGAGGAGCGATTTTAAAAGGGATATGGAGACAAGAGAAAAGGGGATGGAGACGAGCGGGAGAGTGTCGGGAATAATACGGAAATGAGCCGTTTGTCTTTAGAGAGAAGAGAGATGGAGAGGAGAGCAGGAGAGAGAGAGAGAGTGAGTGGTGTGTGTGTGTGCGTTCACGCGATGTATTACATTGCGCGCACATGTACAGGTACATGCGTGCGTGCGTGGTGTGTGGAGTGGGTTAGGGAGTGGTGTAGTGGGCGCATCCAGGGAAGAGGGGGGGGCGGGGGGGGGGGGTGGGCGGGCGTGTGGACAGGGAAAATGGAGAAACAGAGTAAAAGGAGGATGGAACAATCCATCAAAACAATCAGTTATAAATAAGTATATCTATCATCAAACGGTGTCACAATTCATGTGGATCTGATGTGTTTTAGGGTGATGGAGCAAGACGTTCTCTCCCTGTCGACCGTAACTGGACACTTGTCGTTTGTCCCTTTGCAAGGCTGTGATCTTTGCGAAACAAAAACAACACGGGGAAAAGCAAATAAATCAACTCTCTCGTGCTTCATCTTCTCCTCCTCTCGCCTCCTCGGCTCTCTTCTCTCTCTCTCTCGCTCTCCTTCTAGGGGTGTCTGGCTCAGTGGTTTGTAATTGTAATGTGGGAAAGGATATCATGACAAAACAAGTTCGTAATAAGGTATTGACGTCTTTTCAGTACACTGCATTAAAGAATGACATTTTCTGCTGACTATCTCTCTCGCGTCGCGCGAGGCGGCTCATCTCGAGAGAGCGATCGCGAGATCGCGAAGCGAGCGCGAGAGGAAAGGGGGTTTCGCAAAGTCAAAGGGGGGAAAGAAGCATTCCAACAATTTCTACTCAGACTAACCTCTAGTCACCATCTGCAGAATTACGAATTGTACTTCTGTTGGCCCCGATCTCTACCTCTCTCTCTCTTCTCTTCATCTACCTCCTCTACTCTCCTCTCTCTCTCTCCACTCGAATCCCCCCTCTCTCCTCTTCCCCTCTCTCGATCCCCTCTCATTTTCCTTCCTTCACCGCAAAAAAAAAATCTGTTGAAAAGTTCAAATTGGTTCATATTCATCATCTAAAAAACGTAGACATGCCGTTCGTCGTGGTGTTTCATGTACGTGCGGTACACTGTGAAAATAACATGATTTAAGGATATACAGGGAAGTCATAGCTACTCGATAAACCTCCCGAGTTAAAACATTGTCTGGGGCATTGGATGGTAAATCCGGTCGACTGTGAAGTTCCACTCACGTCGACACACACACTACACACCACCACACACACACAAACACACACCACACAAAACACACAAAACACAACACACACAACCGAAATTTGCGCCTGCTTTTGCTTACTGATCCATAACTTTGTAGAAGGTTGGTACATTTCCAAAAACCAGTCCAAAAACGCGAAGACTTCTCTTTCCTTCCTCTTTCTTCTCTTTCCCACTCTTTTTCAAAGTAGTATTAACCGTTTGACACTTTCGGCGGTATCCGACTGTCATGGTTGGGAAAAACAAGAAAAAAAGAAAAAAAAAAAAGGTCTCCATCGTTCTCTGGTAGCTAGTGCATCATAGCGAGAGGATGCCGCCACAATCAAGTTGGAACACGACGTCGTAGACACTACCTGGAAGGAATTATGTCGGTCCTTCACCAGTTCCCGCTAAGGGTCACTGAGAACCCACACAGCAATGGACGGGACATGGTTATTGGGGTCGCCCTGAACGCGAACTGGCCAAGCGTCGTGTTCATGGGAAATAAACTCAAGCACGACCATACCCTTTCAGTAACAGTAAAAATAGATTTTCTCCCTTTAGACCGTTTCCTCCTACCCCCCCTTGACGCTTTCTTGTGTTTTGGGCGTCTCTCACATGCCCTCCACGCCACACATTTCCTCCTCATCTCTGAAGTTTAATACCAACCACCCCTCTCCGACAACACTATACTTCTACAATATCGTGGTGATCTTGTGTGATTACCTATCGATTAATCAATGAATCCGGTTCCATAACTTAGAGTCAGATGGACACTCTCTCTCTTCTCTCTCTCCTCCTTCTCTCCCTCTATCCATCTCATCTCACCATGTTCCCTCTCTCTCCCCCTCCTTCCTCTCTCTCGTCCTCTCTCTCCTCCCTCCGCTCTCATACATCCCTCTGCCCTTCTACCCCGATTTCTCTCTCCTCTCTCCTCTCATCTCTCTCTCCACTCTCTCTCTCTCTTCTCTCTCTCTGTGCGCGCGAGCGTGTGTCGTCGCTGCGTCCTTGAGTCGTGCGTGCGCGCGCCGCACCGCGTGTGTATGTGTGTGTGGGTGTGGGTTGTGTGTGTGTGGTGTGTGTGTGTGTTTGTTTGTTTGTTTCTCTTCGCAGCTTCCGTTAGACAGTGCGTACTTATCCTATAATAACCAACCCAATCGTCTTACATAAATAGGAAAGAAACAGTCAGCACTTAAAACTAGGGTTAGCTTGTTTCTTCTCTTTTTTTTTTTTTTATTTGATTGTGAATGTTTTTTTGTTTTCTGTTTAGTTGGGTTTTTTTTTTGTAGTGTTTTTTGTTTTGTTTTTTTGTTTTGTTTGCAAGGCGAACCGATTTAACTAACCAGTATTGTCCCCCTCCTTCTTAGACAACGTTGCGGGCTCTTCTATAAGCACAGGTTCTGCCAAGTACAGGTATTGTAATTTATCATATGTTATGAAAGAAACAAAAACCGAGAAAACATCACTAGTACCCAATAAAAACATCACAAAACAAAAAAAAGACACCGAGCATGGGGTTCCTGCCAACAGCATTGATTAACACTGATTGAACCAACAACAACAACAAAACGACGACACGTCGACAAAAACGATAAATTATCTGCAAAATGTAACCAAGCGTGCCTTTTTGAAAGTGAATTTACATTACAACAAAATAAGCGAACGGTTTTTTTCTTTCGTATGTTATGCCTGCTGTCACGTTT
>JADBJO010004292.1:369349-391871 GCA_016801955.1 Conus betulinus | reverse complement strand
GTCTGTGTTGCATCCTTAGAGGATCTTCCTGGCTGAATGTGATGTGTTGTTTTTCAGACCCGTCCGAGGACCGAGTGACAACCGCCGCCCAGAACCTTTGTGCGTGTGGATAGGCACAGATGGTAGGGGAATGCACAGGCGTTAGAGACAATACGTACGTGTTTTTCCTCTTGACGAATATAAATCTGGTGAGACCAACGAGTGAAGCAATTTGAAATGCCGCAAGTTTTAACCTGACGATGTGTGTATATGCCAGGAAATACAGCTTACCGCAGCCCATGCAACTGCTCCAGATTAGCAACCAACTGGAAACTCTCAGACCTCTAAGACTTTTTGATCATGTTGGAAATATTCAATTTTGCTATGCTTGGGTTTCCCCATACGGAACCTTGACTGCTATCTGCAACTGAAATATGTGAGACTAATGTTGAATATTTGAATCAATGCTTTTATTCGTGGGAAAATGTGAATGTGATATGAATTAAATGGTAGGAGATTTATTTGGACATAGTACGGTTCCTTTGACAGTTCTTTTACCTTACTAAAGCATTGAAGATAGACCACATGCCATGAGCGAAGTGGTTAGTTGGTCCCATCAGACCCATTTATTGTGGAGCTTTTTCGGCCCTATACCAGGTCCTAGCCAGGGGTAATATGACTCTATGATTAAATGGGGAAGGACTTAGGACCGTTGGTTTCATCCAGTAGTGGAACAATCTTTGAGAGAGTTGCTCAGATTTGCTGACCAACACGCGAAGGTGCTGCCTTTTCCCAGCTTGGTTCCACCAGGAATATCATGAAAATACAAGGTACAAGGCCTGTCATGAATGATTGACTCTACCCAAAGGCATTGCTAAAGAGGCTGTGGTAGATCTGTGGCCGGGAAAGAAGAATGAGACATCATGGGTGCAAGGCAACTGAGGTGGCGCAGAAGAGGGAATGCAGAAAAACAAATCAAGAAAAATAGCGTGATTTGGGGCTGAGCTGATCCAGACGGCAGATTTGAGATGTGATGATGAAATCACATGAGAGACGTGTGTTATCAGGACATAGGCAGTTAGGGGTGAAGTCCTCGTGCACTAAAGGCATCCCTCGTGTGAAACAGCACAGTTTAAGTGCCACTAACAAGAACATTGTAAATTACAGCCACATGTAATGTTCAAAATAGATTAGTAATTTACATGCTTTTTTAACCAGTGTGTTTTTTGAAGTTTGTTTTAATTTTTTTTTTGAAGTTTCAGTTAATGAATTTTTCTCTTGGAAACATTGTGCAACTTTGTGTGAACAGGAACATGGCTTGTGTCCGTGATTAACGTTTGAAGATGTTGACAGTGGGACAAGCCAGTATATAGCCTTTTTCTTTTCGGTTTTTTTTCTTCTTCTTTGTATTTTTTTTTCCATGAAGTCATGTAGTATCAGAAAGAAATGCTACCCTGCTTATAACGTGCACACATATGTCTGTAAATATTTCCCTCTCACACACATAAGCACACTTGTTGCTGTTGAATGCCATTTGGGTGTTTAAGCATTTCAGTTGTTGGCAATGGTCCCCTGACCAGTAAATATCATTACAGAGCTGCCAGTTTGAAAGCGTGTGTTGGTGTGGTTTAAAATTGTTTCAGGATTTTTTGTTTCTTAGTGATTTGAATGCGAACACATTTATGTGAAATAATATATTCATGGTGCAACAACAAATCTAGCACACACATCTCTTGGCAGTCATTGAACGTGTGAGTGCCTCGACTTTCCATATACTTTAACCCTGACCCTAACCGACCAAGAACCCCCAGTCTGATGATGATTTCTTGTAACAACACTTAGATTTACATCAGGTTGTGCTCTCTGTTTCATTGTCGAGACTTTTGACAAAAAGCTTGTACTGCCCTTGCTTGGCTAATTGTTTCTCTTCTGCCTGTGATGACTGGTTTTGTAGCTAGCAGCTTCTCATTCCGCTCTTTGTCCAAGACACCCGTTTTGAATTTGCCTCGCATCCCTTGTTTTTATGGCACCTGTGCTGTTGTTGTGCCAAGTTCATGTCCGACACATCTTGAGTATAGTGAATTCAACATCCTCTGCTGGTTAGCTGTGTAAGTTATGGTCAATACGACCAATCACCAATATTTAAAATGATTCATAGGGGCATTCTCGGTTTCTGCCAATGCAATACTGGTGCATATTGAGTATTGTGTGGTAGTAATATCAAAAATGAAAAAAGAAGAAAGAGATTTATAAAATGGCATCACTCTTCTCGAGCCCACCGAGAAGGTTCGCCCTCGAACCGTTTTGTCTCTTCCCCCTCTGCGCGCTTCCTCTCTCTCATTATGTGCACTGGGGCTGAATGATGTTTGCCATTTTATTGATAAATCATAAGGTCATGGGTAGTTTATCGATACTGAAAGAAATGAAGCACTGTGCCCTCATCTCCTCTCTCACACACTCCCTTCTTCCCGCCCCTCCCCCCCCTCCATCTCTCTGTGACTACATGAGGGGGGGGGGTAGGTGGGGGGGGGGGCGGGGGGTAGATGTGCCGGTTTGTTTTACAGTCAATTCATTTAGTTCATGTTTGTTGTTTTTTTTTTTTTATGAGTTCTCATAAATTCATATCTAGTGTAGTTTTGGATAATGAGTTTTGATATTGATGCAACAAGTCCTGAATCTACATTGTTTTTCGTTGTTTTTGCAGGTAGGTTTATTATTCTGTTAAAAAATTTGTAAGTTTTTGTTACCCTTGTAATTAAAGATCTCCATCATCCATTATCATCATCCACATCATCACCGTTTTCCCTGTGTTTGTTTTGGTTTGGTTTTTTAATAAACACTGGGCTTTCCTCATGGACTTTTAGTTTTTTCTGACCTAGTGAAGCAGTTGCTGAACATGGGCACAACTGTCGGGTCATGTAAACAACAAAAGAACAAAAATCTGGACTGTGTGAGGGGGTTCTTCATCAGCTATAACCCCTTGACCAACTGTGGCCTGTGCTTCAGCCAAGGCATCTGCAGGTTGCATTCAAGGTGGTGGAACTGATCCAGCAATATTGCGGTGTCTGTCGACCATAGGATTGGCAGCCACAGGGTCAGAGTGTTTAAATGATCTCAATGAATATCTCTTTTCTTGCTCGCCTAGGCACAAAGTAACTTACTAAGACCCAAGGAACAATTGATTGTTTCACAGTGGTGCCTTCTGTTGTCCATCCTAAAACCCATGAAATGTTTGTCTTCGCCCAGGGCTGGTAATTTTGCCAGACAGTGGTGACAGTTGTACAGTTCTGGCAGTTTGTGAAGAATGTCATGGGCTTGCCATTACCTTCTCCATTGTTCTACCATCTGACCTTGCTTAGTGCTTTGTTAACATAGGTTCAACGTGGTGGGTCCATAGACAGCAATATCCAGTAATGTTATTTTTTATCAGATGACATTGTCCAAGATGTAAAGCTGTTTTTATCCAGAAGTTCAAAAAAAAAAATGGGGGTTTGGGGAGATAGATGTGTCCCTCAGCTGTGTGTTGTGTTTCTGTTTGTTGGTAAAAAAAAAAAAAAGAAAAAAGAAGAAAAAAAAAAAAAAAAAAAAAACAAGGAATCGACTTTTCCTTCACTAGAAATAGTGTTTTTTTTTTTGGCATGTGGGAACCCTTTGTGACTTACCTCAATATGTGGAACCTTTTCATCTATGTGACACTCACACAGGCTTGAGTTCCAAAATGCCATGTGTGAAACGAAAATTTGAAATGTGGCTTGAAGTGATGGAACAGTGTCAAAGGCAAGAAGAGAACTGGCTTAATCAGAAAAGATTTGGGGTGGAATCAAACATGTGTTTCAGTTCCTCAAGTCAAAGTCGGCAATGTGAGCAGTCTGTAGGCAAATGAAATGTGTGCTTTAAACGAAAAAACAACAAAAGAAATATGGAGCATGCCAGCCACCCCACGAAGATCGAAAACCTCTGAAAGTTATAAAAAACTGTGAAATAGAACAGTTTTTTATTTTTGTTTGACCAGTATTTTTTCACATTGAACCAGCATGCAGGACAAGTTTGAAAGATTTGACGGCGAAGTCAGAGTAGTCCCTTATCTGTGTCAAGCGCGATTGACTTAGCGCTGTCACGAAAGAGAACCTATTCTGCCCCCGAGAGCACCATCACTGACCAGGACATTAACTTTAAGTGAATCTTCTAAACTAAGAGTTTGTTACTAAGACCCTGACCCACTGCCATAACCCACCCCACCCCCCCAGAAGATTTACCGTCTACCTCCACCTGCCCCACACCACCCCCTCCCTCTCCCCCCGTAAACCGGCCACGCAGCATCACACTCCATCCCAGCCTGCTTCCTGACTGCCGCAGATGATGACTTTACTTATGAAAAATTGTATGTAACAGCGTCTCGATAATTATGACAGATCTCAATGCGTTTAAGAGACAATAACCATGTACAAAAACAGGTATCTATAATTGTGAATTTTTGATGTAGCAATTACTATAATTCTTGGGGGTCTACCATGATGGAAATACAAGGTACAGTGTTATTTAAAATGTAGCGCATCCATCAGTTTCATTTGTGTTTCCGGATGGCAGGTTTTGTCTGCATTTTGATGAGTCAATATTCACCACAGCCACCATTCGTGTAGGCAAAACAGACCCCAAACAAAAACAGGCTTCAGAAGCCGAGGTTCAGGCCTTGAGAAATTTTGTGCAACATATCGGCAGGGGTGGTGGGGGGTGTTTATCAAAAAGTCACCACCCATCTAAGTCACTGGTGAAATGTTTATCATGCCTTGACCTTCACAGATAAATATTTTATGCTTTCAGGCACAATACATCTTCTAGGCAGACATCCTGTCATTTTTCCTCAAGAAACAGTACTTTCTGAAGAATGTGTCCTACGTTTTCCAAAAAACGGCCATGAACACCTTTTATATTTTTGTTGCCCCACCAACAACCTGGGTTTAACCCTTGTTTTCAATTATATTCAGGGTGCAGATGACCACAAACTGATGCCTGGATTGCCTAGTTTGTGTACAACCATTGTATGAATTGAAAATTTATGCAGAACTTCTGGTTCATTGCAGTAGTAAATTACAGTCAGTCCTACTTACTCTCTTGATTTTTAAAGCTGTTTCTTTAATTGATTTATTTTGTCTGTTTTCTCTTATAGGGCTTTAGAAATTGTTTGGTGATTATTATCAGCTTCATGTATATGTCTTTCCTATGCAAATTTTTTTCGTTACATTTATATCTGAAATGCACTGTTGTTCACTAAATGTGATCCGTTTCAGGTGTTTTTTGATGATCTTTTTCCTGTAACCTTTTTTTCTCTGCTATTTTCTGATACATATTCTGAAGCTGTCTTTGTTATTTGTTCACATGTTTGAGACAGTGGACGAATTTATTTTGTTTCAACCCGCCGCATGGCAAAGTGTTTTAGTGTCATGGACTTCCAGCCGGGAGTACTGGGTTTGAGATCCTCATCAGGGATGGCCATTTATCTTTCTTGCGATTTTTCTACCCGGCAGGCTCCTACTCAGAGTATGAGTTTGCTAGCAGGTTCCATTTGGGAAGACTGGAACCACAATAGTCGCGTTTCATCATCCCTTTAATGGATGTGTTGTCGCTGAGATATCTTGCTCAGATTTCCTAATCAACACTGCAGGTGTCTGTATCTCTCGGGGCCTGGTTGATGCCAGGGTAATAATATGAAAGTAAATGTAGAGTGCAGCCCTGCCATGCAGTCGCTCAGAAACCGAAGGAAATCTGTAGCATCATCCTCATCAGTCAGGCATGTTTTATAAAGTATCAAATTCTTTGGCCCTTCATGCTCTGCTCTCATGGTGATCTTGGTTTTCAATTCCCCTCTCCATGTCTATGGCCTTGGTTTGGTTCTGTCACAGGGCCACTGGAACTGGCAGCGTATTGAGACAGTTGTTTGAATGGACATGGTGGGGGCACCCTCAAGAGTAGAGAGTTCACGGGTCATTCATGACGGCTCCAATGACAGTGCAGTCATTGTCAACGAGTAGGGGGCGTAGCAAGTGGTATCCGTGTACATTAGCTCAGAACAGACATCACCACTGAATGATGTTGGTAGCATTGCAGTGGTCGTCCCTCTTGTGGGCTGCCTGTTGACTATTTACTGACAGCGTCCCTGTGTGGGCTTATGGTGGCAGGACTAGATGACAGGATGTGCTGGGTTATGGCCTGTGGACATTACGATTGCTTGCGAAATGAGCGGAGTGTGGGATGCAATGCCACTGAGAGTATGTCACAGAAGATGGGATACAGTGGCAAAAAACAAGAAATAAATAAATAAGGTAAAAGAACAAAAATTGTAAACAAAGAAAGTGAAAAAAGATATTTTGTTCATTACCAGTTGGCCAGTTGATCAGCAATGTTTGATTGTTCCTCGCCCCGACTTTGATGACTTGTGTGTGTAAGACAAGTCTGTAACCTGAGTCTGTGATGATCCTGTTTTGTTGTCCCTTGGGTGTGTGTTGTGTCCATAATAACCTAACCTAGTATTTAATCTTGGTGGGTCAAGCACTAGCATGACCGGACCTGTGCAGAATAAGACCGTTTTCGAAACCTTTTACAGCTATCCTCAGCATGAACATGTCACTGATTATTACAGTTATAATCAAGCAAGTAGCAATGGTTTGCTTCATTTATCAAACAGTTACAAATCAACATTAGATTTAACTTGGGATCACTTATTGGCCTTACCGATTCATAAGCTAATAACAGACATTCAACGAGCGATTTACATTAAATGTAACAAATGTTAAACATGGTGTCAAAATATAAAGTGCAAAAAATGCAAAACAAATGTAACAAAACTGTTCAAGTAATGCTATTCAAGACCAACTGAGATGACTGGAAACGCCTCAGATTTTCAACCAACTTTGTGGATCCATCTCTGAGCGTGCTGAATGTCTTGTAATGGAAATGTCTCTCGACAATCTCAGAGATACGCAATCACATACAAACGCATAACAAAAAGTGACTGTTGCAAGTCGGGGGTTCCATTTAAGTATGAGAACAGAATTGCCTGTTAATAGACTGATGATGTTTTTTTTGTTTGTTGTTTTGTTGTTTTTTTGTTGTTGTTTTTTTCAACAATGAAGCCCAGATGTCTAAATAGACTTGGGTAGCTTGGTTGCTAGTTGAATAGGGTAGGAAATGTTCTATACAAAGTAGAATGAAAATGCACTGCCATGGTAGAGAAAGGATTGTTCCCAGGAGTTTTGGTCACTGCGAGGAAGGTTTTTCGTTGTTAATGGGGGATTCCACTACAGTGAGAACTAGAAGCATATCTAAGAATCAACTCTAGCCAAAAGGACCAACAACACAAACCAAATCATAAACAACACACTCCAGAAAAACAGACACCATAGACATCCGAGAACAATTACAAGTGTTTTTGCAAACTCTGCACAGAATTTTAGATGGTGGGGGCAGCTATTTGTATCTGTGGGGACACAATATCGTGCATTCATTTGAAAAAAAAAAAAAAAAAAGGGGGAGGGGCACTGAAAACCTATAGTCAACATCTTAGTCAGAAGGATGTCTATAAGCAATAACTACACTTTACAAAAAACAATTAATTCATGAAATCAAATGTGATGATGAAGTCACCCATCTTACAAGTCCACGCCAGAGTCCCTCAGCAGCTGTGTCACAAAACCCAAACTCTTTCCAGGGAGCTTATCGGGTATTCAAGACATTTAGGACTGACAGGGATAGGCTGCAACAAATTTCTGTTACCTATGTGTAACATGCAAAGCCATGTGTGTAATGCTCAAACAACGTACATAGTTCAACTTTGTAAGAGCGATTTTTTTTTCATGTTCACTTCAAGTTGCAAAGTGAGCGACTGCAGGCGGAAATCTAAACAAATTTGAAAAATTATGGATAAAGCTCTGCCGAAAACTTTTTAACAAATTTGTTTCCCTGTACTCCCAAATGAAGACCTAAGAGGTAGAAACGCATTTGTGTTTTTGTCTTGTGATTTGTTTGTTAACGGTTTTTTTCTTCTCTCGTTCAATTAGTTCTCTTGTTGTCTTCTGGTAGTTCACAATCATTCTGTCTGCTGAAATTAGTCCAGGTGGATCTTTTCCTAGTCTGAGAATGTAATTTTCTGATGTATTCTCAACCTTCCTTTAACCTCAACTCCCTACCCCAACTTCCACCCTCCACCCCACCCTTCCCTCCAAACACACACACACACACACACACGCAAGTGCACTAGTATAAAGTTGCTGTACCGTTTTCAAAACGCAAAGACTTAACAGAGGCAGATTGTCAGTTATCCAGGGAGATGCCAATCGTAGATGACACATAAGAAACACAGCTTTTGCTCCCATCGCGAAGCAAATACACACACTTGACTCCAAGCAATCTGTAAGCCCATGACTCCAAGTGCCTTTGTGCTCAACGAATTGGTGCCATGAACAGCATTCCTTTGGAGTGATGGACGTGTATTTACCTCACCATGGAATTTGAAAATTCTCTTTTCTTGTTTTGCAAGACCTGTCAACCTGATTCCCAAATCCAGAGAGCCTTGAGCCTTTTCTGGTCAAATGCTCGAACATTTAAGCTGAGAAAAGGAATGCAAGAGTCCTACTCTCTCTCTCTGCCAATCAGTCTATGACAAAAATGCAAGCATCCTATCTCTCTGCCAGTCAGTCTATGAGAAAGCTGTGAAGAAATGCTAAAGTTGTGAACCAAAACTCACCCCCCCCCCCCCCCCCCCCCCCCCCCCGTCAAAAAAAATAAAATAAAATAAACAAAACGAAACCTCAGCTCTGTAATGTAGTAGAGCCATGCAACTGTGATTTTTGTTCCCTTTTATTTCCCAATTCCTCCTGTACGTCAATGCACGTGGAAAAAATGTGTTACAAGTCCTTGATTCTTTCTGCCCCTGCTGTGTTGGAGATCTACATTGACCAACAGTCCAGGCAGGATGCGAGGCTACTTATACTAGAACACTCAGTTCAATACTTTCTTTAAAGAGGATGCCTGTCCGTAAGAACTGCTTTTCAGTTTTGACATTTTTCTTGCAAGCTCAAATGATTGGCAGATAAAGTTGAACAGGGTCAGATACCCACCAAGCAGATTTGAAGATTTCATTGTTGGAATTGTTCAGAGTCTAATGACAAAGAGTTAAAGTCTGTCACAAAACAAATGTGTACATAAGAGGAAGACAAAAGGTGGTGTATTTGCGATCATAGCTATGCACTGGAAATGTAGTAGTAGCGATGCACAATTTATCTTTTATTTGCCATTTATGTACACAATGGGTAGAAGAAAAGCTGTTTCATCAATCATTGCTATGAGAATGATGCATGCTTCATTTGTTATTTGTGTTATGATGTAATGTTTGACAACAGCTGTTGTCAAGTTGTGGTAGAGAGAAAAAAAAATTAGAAATGATAAGATTGTCGAGGACAACTTGGTTGTTGCTTCATACTTTGTATTTTCAAACATACAGTTGTTTGAAAGATTGTACCGAGGTAATTCAGATGGAAAATGATTTGTTTCATACATGTGTTCTTTAACTAGAAAAAAAATGTCACTTAAGAATCTGAGGTTGAGTTAATTCAAAAGGGAAAAAAAAGATAATTTTGTGGTTAAAGTTAAGTGGTTAAAGTTAAGTGGTTAAAAGATTTCAAGTTTGGATTTTGGATACTATCCAATAATAGTGGTTAGTCATAAGTTTCAATGTGAGTTTTCTTTTAAGGAAGAAAGGGAATGTAGTGTTGATGAACGCGCATGCGTGTGACGTAGTGTAGTGTCGGTGCCAGAGCCTGCATGATGAGCGGCCAGTGATGTATCCACCTAGTCAATTTAGTAAAATATAAGTTTTTGGACTTTTACACCCAGAGTGTGGTTTTGCATTTCGAATGCGAGTTGGTACATGGTACACCTGGCAAACTACACAAACATCACATTCTGTTCTTCCGTTTTTCTAGATTAAACCATCTTGCCTTCATTCTTCAACCATGGATTATCGTAAAGGCTCTCTAAAAACCTCAGAAAACTCTTAAATGACAGGACGGCTGACCATGCAAGGCCTTTTGAAACCACTGGATTTTTCCCTTCAGTTTATAAATGTTTATGTAAAAACATTGTGGTGCCATGAACAATCTGTAACAGAGCCATTCTGTCAGACTACAGACAAGGGAACTAATTGTTCCATCGGGACATTTCTACAGTCATCCTAGCTAGTCCCCTTATAACAGAAAATCGGGAATGGTATAAATTGTAACTGGGAAAAGAAAGGTGAAAACTTTTTCAGAACAAATACATGCAGAATAGGGAATAATGGCGCGTGGGCACAGAGAGAGAGAGAGAGAGAGAGAGAACTGCAACGAAAAATAAAGAGCAAAGAAAAGGAAAAACAGGCGAAAAAAAAAAAAAGACAAAGGGCAGTCAGAGAGTATGAGAAAAGGGGTGACTTCAAGCTACAAATTTTCATAAGGTACCGAAACAATATATGCAGATATACAACACCTGGCACCCCAAGATTGTAACACAAGACCAATACAGGGAGTCGACCACTTGTATATATAGTTATCACTGTATAAGAATTGTCTCCCCTGCGGGATTTTTTGCCTCTTAAAAATTCCAGAATGATTATTTATTCGTTGTTGTATTGCTTTTGCCGTGAAATCGAGCATTACGTACTCCATAACAAGCGATAAAGGCATATCAACTGACAATTATGTTTTTGAAAAGCATACATACTAAATATGTCTTAGGATCATAGCTGATAAGATTTGATGCCGACTCAAAAACACTGTAGACATGGACGTTTTAGGTTCATATTTTGTTTTAAAAAAAAATGTCATTCCATTTTTAATATCACTGTCACCTGTCCGATTGATAGCATTCCATTTTCGACGAAGGAAAAAACAAAACACACACACACATGTGGCACATGCATATGTGTCACACTGAAGAAATTCATGTATACTTTGTAAGCTATGTCCCAATACAAAGTTTCCAGGTCAGCCATCAACAAACCACAGACACAGCCACAGTCTGAAAACTAGCCAATCATCTACAGAGAAACACACACACACACGCTCACACACGTATGTATTCATGTGGAAAAGAACGTTTCGCATACTTTGTAAAACATTCAACAACGCAAAGCCTTCACACCAGCCACACAGTCTGCAAGCTAGCCTGTCATTTACAGGAAAGCAGTCAGTAGACTGTCCTTAAAAGCCAAGTAACTGCGTTTACCCTGACATCAGAACTATGCTGTAGGCCTACATATTGCCTGCCTGCATTCATTATTCCCATCTGTCCAGAACTAGTGATAGCAACATTGCTACGTGTACATTGCCTGTGTATATGCTGTGCCTGCCAATGTGATGAGCTTGGGTGGATACAGGCAGTAAGTACAGAGAACTGTGGATTTTTAGAAATCACAGATCCATGTGTTTGGCACACAGAACCGACCAAACTGTAGGAACCTGTTGAACCGCTTTTCAGGATGGTGCTGAAGTAACTCCCCACGGAGGAGGAGGAGGAGACAGCGTGTCTGGGGGTAGGTCTAGTACTGTTTCTACATTATGCTTATGTCACAAAAAAAGTACATCATGAGCCATTTCTTGCTTTAATCCCCGCATCACGATCTAAATGATGCACATTAACTAGAGGGGAAAAAATCCCCAGAGACACGTTTGTAAGAGCCTATGCTAGCATCTGTAATAGTTTTCCGTAAACTTTTATATTTGATTTGATTTGATATGTGTGTGTGTGCGCATATGAAGCTGAATCCAAGCACGCCATTTATCTTCAATTGGGCACAATTCTCTTTCGTACATTCTACCCCTAGATCACATAACACCGGTGACAAGTCAGACCTGACAAAAATTGTATGTTCACAAGTTTGCTGTGCAGAAGGCATGTACATGTGACCTGCCGGTACAAAGTGTCAACCGAGTGACATGCTTTTTGTCGCATCTTCTACACCTCCGTGTCATTGTATCCTCGCCACTCATTCACCTCCCAGTCCACAGCCAACACCTGCTGGCTTGTCCCGTCACAGTACCAACACCGGCAATCCACAGGGAGCAGTCAAATGTCGTCATGAGACAACCAGATAGCGGAGACGCTGTCACTGCTGCTGAGTCACTTCACTGGTGTTTGGTGAAACCTGTTCGGACCCACCGCATGCAGGAAACTTCTTACTATGTCCCTGCTGACAATATTTGCTCCGTCACCAAGAACTCGCTGGTACCGGTGACCCTCACAGAGCCTATGGGCATAGACGTGGTGAGGAAATCAAAACTGAGGTCACCATGAAAGCAGGGCATGAACGACCACAGAATCCGAGACTTTTTTCATGCTGACCGATGAGGATGAGGATGATGTCCATGATGCTACCAGTTTCCACCGTGATCCAAGACGGCGTGACAGGGCTATGCTCTATGTTTAATTTCATTACATATCCTGGCGCTAACCAGGCCCGCGAAATACAGACACTTGCAGAGAGGGTCCGGAAATTTGAGCAACAATCTACGCATCCATTGAATCCACTGAATGACACGTTGTACTGCAAAGTCGGTGAAGAGTATCACCCGAGGTCACATTTTTATCGCAGGTGACAATCTGTACCGTAACAGAGGTCCAACATATTCTCACAAAATGTATTCTTGATTAAAGATGGAAGTTAATGAGCTTATCATGTGATTTGAAAAACACACATACACAAACATAAACGGAAACCATATACTTAGACCGATATCGAGATTGCTGTTATATGCATCTCTAAGACACGAATCTCTAGATATTCCTTGATCGTCTAGGGATGTGTACAGCAATGACTGCTCGCTTTGAAAGGTGGTTTACAGGCAGGAAATTCGGCCCATTCATAAAATACAAAGGCACACGACGATATGATTATGTTGTAGCACACAACGTATTCATACACGCAAGCGCGCGCGCGCGCACACACACACACACACACACACACACACGATTATGTAAACAACAGGATACGTTTCGCGTCTTTTGTAATATACATCAAACATTAACAAACCAACACTTCTAATGTATGTCATCCCTTAAAACAGTGCCAAGGTTTCAGTATTTTCTTTTTAAAAGCAACTCGACTTCAAGAGATCGTACCAGTGCTGATACGTTCAAATAAATTACATGTAAAAAAAAAATGTGACAATTATTCAAATACAATTGGCATAAAAAAAAGAATTTCAGTACTCACTTTTTAACTATCTTATTGTCCCGCAGACCTGGGAGAGGGGGAGGGGGGGGCGTCTCGGGACTATAACAATGTCCACATCAGTACTGTAAAACAATGCCAACCACCCCAAACACATCAATACATACTACACAACGATGGACTAAAACTGGATCTATTTCACACACACATAAATGCATACACTAACATGTAAAACTAATGCCTCTAAGCAAGCACGAATACACGCAAACCCAACACTCCACCCTTTCATACTTGCACATCCTAACGCATATGAACCTAGATATGCATCACAATCCCTCACTGTGTATCTTGTTTGCAATGGCGTACGAATCACAGGCCCATGAAAGGATTTGGAAGCATGACAACCCATTTATTGGAAGGGGGAGGGGGGGGGGGGGGGGGTAGATATGCAAAATACACGCACAGACATCTATAGATCTATCAATCTTTATATATAAATATGTATGTATATTTATACACACACATACATACATACACATATACATATATATATCAACTGACATTAAAAGTGAAAAGATTATATATATATATATATATATATATATATATATATATATATATATATATATATATATAGATAGATATATATATGTCTGTATATTTATACACACACACATACATACACACACATTTTATATATATATATATATATATATATATATATATATATATATATATATATATCAACTGACATTAAAGGTGAAAAGATTTTACATTTTCTAGGTCATTTTTGCTAACAGCCCAACCGACCTTCATGGATTGTAAGAACATACAAAATAATTCTGTTTTTAAAGACAAAATTTTTAAAAAAGACAAAATTCTATGAAAAAAAAGACAAAAAAGCATCCGATAAAGTCCCCTAAAATGTCATCTCAAGGTTTCCACACTGCCAAGGTTTCATTATTTTCTTCTTTAAAAACAACTCGATTTCAAGAGATCGTACCAGTGCTGATACGTTCAAATAATTACATGTAAAAAAAAAAATGTGACAATTATTTCAAATACAACTGGCATAAAAAAAACAAAGAATTTCATTACTCACTTTTAACTATCTTATAGTCCCGCAGCAGACCCGTGGAGGGGGGGGGGGGGAGGTGGACATCTCGGGACGATAACAATGTCCACATCAGTACTGTAAAACAATACCAACCACCCCAAACACATCAATACATACTACACAACGATGGACTAAAAACTGGATCTATTTCACACACATAATAAATACATACACTAACATGGAAAACTAATGCCTTTAAGCAAGCACGAATACACGCAAAACCCAACACTCCACCCTTTCATACTTGCACATCCTAATGCATATGAACCTAGTTATGCATCACAATCCCTCACTGTATATCTTGTGTTTGCAATGGCGTACGAATCGCAGGCCCATGCAAGGATTTGGAAGCATGACAACCCATTTATTGGAGGAGGGGGGGGGGGATAGATATGTAAAATACACTCACAGACATTATCTATAGATCTATCCATCTTTATATATAAATATGTATGTATATTTATACACACACATACATACATACACATATACATATATATATCAACTGACATTAAAAGTGAAAAAATTTTATATTTTCTAGGTCATTTTTGCTAACAGCCCAACTGACCTTCAAGGGCCATATCAGAGCTGTAAGAACATACGAAATAATTATTTTTAAGACAAAATTATTCTATTTGAAAAAAGACAAAAAAAATTCTATGAAAAAATTGACAAAAAGCTTCTGATAAAGTCCCCTAAAATGCCATTCCACACAGGCAGCTTACACCAGAGTTGGTCAAACTCACACTCTCTCCCCCCCCCTGCCCCCACCCTTCCCCCCCTTTTCTTTTGCACTCACACACACACACACACACACACTTTCCAAACGATGCCTGTTTGCATGCATACACACACACACACACACACACACACACACACACACACACACCACAGACACACACCCAACCACAGCTACACCCTACCACAGATACACACAAACGCCTACAAGTAAGCGCACACACACAAGCACACCAAGCCAGCCACCAACCCGTTCACATGCGCACATCATAGCAAAAACGAACCCAACTATTATCTGAAAAGGTTTTTTAGTACTCTATCCGCAAAACACGAACAAACGTATCGCAAGACAATTCGATTCGTTTGTTCATGTTTGGCGGATATAGTACTTTAACTTTTTCAGATTTGTTTAGATTTGCGCTTGCAGTCGCCTCACTTTGCAATCAGCTATTACCGACAATTCATCAAATTAAGTTCTGTCACTGAAATGTTTGCCACGGGCTATCAATGACAGGCCCTCGCATACATTTGGCAGCAACACCACCCATTTATTTCAATGTAGAGCAATAAATCAACCGGCAAACAAATTGGAATAAAATCATTACTTTTATCTGACTTATCGAATCACACCCCATCTGTCTTATCTAACCACACCCCACATTACCAAAGACACACACAAGCCCACCACAAGTCACCAACCGATTCCCATACGCACATCATAGCAAAAATAAACCCAGTTATTATCTGCAAAAGTTGAAGCACTACATCCGCCAAACGTGAATAAAGCAATCACAAGATGATTCGTCGATTCGTTTGTTCACGTTTGGTGGATATAGTACTTTAACTTTTTCAGATTTTACATTTCCGCCTGCAGTCACCTCCCTTCGCAACCAGACATAACCGACAGTTCATCACATTAAGTTCTGTCACTGAAATGGTTGCAATGGCCTATCAATGACAGGCCCTTGCATACATGTGGCAGCAACAGCACCCATTTATTAAAAATGTAGAGTTATAAATCAACCGGCGTACAAATAAGAATAAATATCATTACTTTTATCGGTCTTATAGTCCCACAGACCTCAGGGGGTCATCTCAGGGCTATACCAATGTCCACATCAGTACAGTAAAACACCAACAACCCCTAAAAAATCAATATATGTCGCAAAAGGATGGATTAAAACAGGATCTATTTCTCACACACACACACACACACACACACACACACACACACACACTAACATGCAAAACTAATCCCTCCTAGCAAGCACGCACAAAGGCACAACCCAGCTCGCCACCCCTTTCATATTTGCACATCCTAATGCACATCAACCCAAGTTACGCATCCACAATCCCTCACTATATTATCTTGTGTTTGCAAAAGCGTACGAATCGTAGGCGCTTGCAACGATTTGGCAGCAACATTACACATTTATTGGGGAAAAATATACATGATAGATAGATAGATAGATATAGATAGATAGATATACATACATACATATATATGTTAATAAGTTGACATTAAAGGTTAAAAGATTTGTATTCTTGGTCATTTTGCTCTCAGCCTAACCGACCTTCTGGTTCCTCCTACCACAGTGTAACAACATACAATATAATTCTAGTAAAAAGAACAGACAAAAAAAATCTCTGATCAAGTCTCCTAAAATGTCATTCCACACAGGAGCTTATACCAGAATTTTACACCAACTCGCTCGCTCTCTCTGCCCTGTCCCCCCAACCCCTCTTTCTCTCCCTCTCTCTTCCCCTCACTCACATACACACATACGCGTAAAACACAACAGAGACATTTCAAAACAACGCCTGCTGCACACACACACACACACACACACACACACACACAACCCAACCTACCCCTTGTCCAACACACCCACACATTAACTTACACGAGCAAGCTATATGCATCTCCGATCAATTCTGTTAAGATTTGTTACTGAAATATTTGCAACAGCCATAGCAAACATTTGCCAGCAACACAGAACTTCAGCTCGAATGTGGAGTAATCAATCCACTGGCATGAAAAGCGGAATAAAATTATTTCTTCTGCAACCCACAGTCCTCAGGGGTCATCTCGGGACAGTAACAAGGTCCACATTCAAACTGTAAAACACCAGTAAAAAGTCCCAAAAAAAGTTATTGCATGCATGCTTTGAATAGGAGCGATTAAAACGGGATGTATTTCACAGACACAGATTCACACACACGCAACCTATCCATACACACCCAACCACAGACACACACATAATCATGGACACACACGCGCCTGCACACACACAAAACCCCCCTAACCACAGACACACGCACACACCTAACCACAGACACACACGCTAACCACAGACACACACCCAACCACAGACGCAAACCTAGCCACAGATACACATCTAACCACAGACACAAACCTAACCACAGACACATGCACACATACCCAATCACAGACACACATCTTACCACAGGCACACACAAACGCCTACAAGTAAGCACATTCACAAGCACGTCACAAGTCAACCAACACATGTTTTTTCACACACACACACACACACACACACACACACACACACACACACACACACATCATAGCAAAAATGAACCCAGCTATTATCTGAAAAAGTTGGAGTACTCTATCCACCAAACGTGAACAAACGAATCACAAGATAATTCAAAGATTTGTTTGTTCACGGTTGGCGGACACAGTACTTTAACTTTTTAAGATTTTCCGCATGCAGTCGCCTCACTTTGCAATCAGTTGTTATCGACAATTCATCACATTAACTTCTGTCACTGAAATGTTTGCAATGGCCTATCAATGACAGGCCCTTGCATACATTTGGCAGGAACACCACCCGTTTTATCTCAATGTGGAATGCTAAATCAATTGGCACAAAAAGTCGAAGACTTGCAATGCTACTTTCATCTATATTGTAGTCCCACACACCTCATGGGGTCATCGCATTGAAAGTAAAAAAAAAAAAAAGCATATTTTCTCGTCATTTTGCTCACAGCCCGACCAACCTCCAGGGGTCATATCAGAGCTGTAACAACATACAAAATAATTCGATAAAAAAGACAAAAAATACCCGATAAAAAGCCCCTTACAATGTCATTCAACACAGGCAGCTTAATTTATACCAGAATTTCACAAACTCACTCACTCTCTGCCCCCCCCCCCCCCCCCCCCTTCCCCTCACTCCCTCTCACACTCTAACCACACACAGACATATCCAAATGACGCCTGTTTGCATACACACACACACACACTCCCCAACATACCCACTGTCCAACACATCCACACACTAACATAAGCATGTTATGTATCTCCGATCAATTCCATTCCGATTTGTTACTGAAACATTTGCAACGGCGTACCAGAGATATGCCATTGCAAACATTTTCCAGCAACATATTTCACACACACACACACGCACACACACACCCCAAACCACGAACACACATCTGACCACAGAGACACACCTAGCCACAGACACACACACCTAGCCACAGACATATGCGCACACACACCCAACCACAGACACAAACCTAAGCACAGACACACGCACACACACACACACACACACACACACACACACACACCCACACACACACACACCCACACACCTAACCACACCCCAAACCCACACACACAAACTTCCACAGACACACACAAACACACCACAAGTCACCAACCTGTTCCCGTACGCACGTCATAGCAAAAATAAACCCAGTTATTATCTGCAGAAGTTGAAGCACTACATCCGCCAAACGTGAATAAAACCAATCACAAGATAATTCGTCGATTCGTTTGTTCACGTTTGGCGGATACAGTACTTTAACTTTTTCAGATTTTACATTTCCGCCTGCAGTCACTAACTTCGCAACCAGACATAACCGACAGTTCATCATATTAAGTTCTGTCACTGAAATGGTTGCAATGGCCTATCAATGACAGGCCCTTGCATACATGTGGCAGCAACAGCACCCCATTATTTAAAATGTAGAGCAATAGATCAACCGGCATACAAATTAGAATAAGTATAATTAATTTATCTATCTTATAGTCCCACAGACCTCAGGGGGTCATCTCAGGGCTTTACCAATGTTCGCATCAGTACTGCAAAATACTAACAACCCCCCAAAAAAACATCAATATACGTTACAAAAGGATAGACTAAAACAGGGTCTATTTCGCACGCGCGCGCGCGCGCACACACACACACACACGCACTAACATGTAAAACTAATGCCTGCTAGCAAGCACGCACAAAGACACAACTCAACTCTCCCACCCTTTTATATTTGCACATCCTAATGCATATCAACCAAGTTATGCATCCACAATCCGTCACTGTATGTCTTGTGTTTTTGCAAAAACGTACGAACTGCAGGCGCTTGCAACGATTTGGCAGCAACACATTTATTGGGGAAAAAAATACATGCGTTAAAAGTATAAAAAAAAAAATGTATATTTTCTCGGTCATTTTGCTCACAGCCCAACCAACCCTCAGCGGTCATATCAGAGCTGTAGAACATACAAATTAATTCGATTAAAAACACACACACTTTCAAATGACGTCTGTTTCTATACACACACCCACTCCCCCAACATACCCACTGTGCAACACACCCACACATCAACACAAACATACTATTATCTTCAATTCCATTCCGATTTGTTACTGAAACATTTGCAACGGCGTACCACAGATAGGCCTTTGCAACCATTTGCCAGCAACATACAACTTTCGCTCGAACATGCATGAACTTTCGCTCAATCCATGGCATAAAAAGCGGAATAAGAATCATTATTAAAACTTATTTATCTCATAGCCCACAGTCCTCAGAGGTCCTTCTCAGGACTGTAACAATGTCCACATTCAAACTGTAAACACTTTAGTAAAAAAAAGTCCCCTAAAAAGTTGTTGCATACATAATTCAAAAGGAAGTATTAACACACACATACACACAAGCAAACCACATACACACACCTAACCACGGATACACAGCTGTCCACAGACGCACACACCTAACCACAGACAAACACACCTAGCCACAGACAAACGCAAACACACACACACACACAATACAGACAGACACCCAACTGCAGACACATGTCCGCGCGCGCGCGCGCGCGCACACACGCACACACCTAACCACACAAATACACCTAACCACACACACACACACACACACACACACACACACACACGCACACACCCCACACACACACCTTACCACAGACACACACACACACACACCACAACAAGTCACCAACCCGTTCACATACGCACATCATAAAAATGAACCCAGTTATTATCTGAAAAAGTTTATAAGTATTACATCCGCCAAACGTGAATAACCCAATCACACGATAATTCATCGATTCGTTTTGTTCATGTTTGGCGGATATAGTACTTTAACTTTTTCAGATTTGTCACGATTTCCGCTTGCAGTCGCGCCTCACTTCACAACCAGCTATTACCGACAATCCATCACATTAAGGTCTGTCACTGAAATGTTTGCCACGGGCTGTCAATGACAAGCCTCGCGCATCACCACCAGTTTATTTCCATGCAGAGTAATAAATCAACTGGCATACGGATTAGAAGAATAGCATTACTTTCATCTGCCTTATAGTCCCACAGACCTCATGGGGGTCATCTCAGGGCTATACCAATGTCCACATCAGTACTGTAAAACACTAACAACCCCTAAAAAGCATCAATACGTGCTACAAAAGAATGGATTAAAAGGATGTTTCACACACACACACACACACACACACACACACACACACACACACGCAAAACTAACGCCTGCAAGCAAGCACGCACACCGACACAACCAAACTCGCCCATCCTTTCATATTTGCAATGCATTACCGAATGCATATGAACCAAGTTATGCATCCACAATCCCGCACTGTATATCTTGTGTTTGCAAAGGCGTACGAATTGTAGGCGCTTGCAAGGATTTGGAAGCAACAACACATTTATCGGGGGAAAATAAGACATGGAATACAGACATACACACCATTTATAGATCTATCTATCTACACACACAGATATATACGTTCACATATATATATATATAGATAGATAGATATAGATATGTCTATATATATCTATATATATATACACTCACATACACAGAGAGAGAGAGAGAGAGAGAATCATATAAATCAATAAAGTCGCATTAAAAGAGAAAAGAATTTTTTTTTTTTTTTCCTCTCAGCCTAATTGACCTTCACAGTCCTATCAGAGCAGTAACATACAAAACATTGTATTAAAAAGAAAACAAAACAGACAAAAAATATCTCTGATCAAAAGTCTCCTAAAATAGCATTCCACAGAGGCAGCATATACCAGAATTTCACACAAACTCACTCGCTCTCACTTTGCCCTGGCCCCCCCCCCCCCCCCCCCCCCCCCCCCCCCCTTCTCCCCCCGCCCCCCTTTCTCTCCCCCTCTTACGCTCACTCACATACACGTAACACACATACAGACAGTTCCAAACGACGACTATCTGCAACACACACACACACACACACACACACACACACACACACACCCCAACCACTGTCCCAACACACCCCCACACTAACATACACAAACAAGCTATGTATCTCCAATCAATTCTGTTCAGATTTGTTACTGAAAGATTTGCAACGGCATACCATAGATAGGCCACAGCAAACATTTGCCAGCAACACAGAACTTCAGCTGGAATGTGGAGTAACCAATCCTCTGGCAGGAAAAGCGGAATGCAAATCATTACTAACATGTATTTCCCTTATAGCCCAAAGTCCTCGGGGGTCATCTCAGGGCTGTAACAAAGTCTACATTCAAACTGTAAAACACCACGTAAAAATCCCCTTAAAAAGTTATTACGTACATGGTTAAGAAGGAAGGATTAAAACAGGATCTATTTCACACACATGCAACACAAATTCACACACACGCACACCAAACGACAGACACACACCCAACCACAGAAATAAACATAACCATAGACACACGCGCACACACACACACATTACCACAGACACACACTTACCACGGCCACACACCAAACTACACACACACACACACACACACACACACACACACACACACACACCTTACTGCAGACACACACAAACACCTATAAGTACGCATATTCACAAGCATATCACAAGTCAACCAACATGTTCACACACACACACACACACACACACACCATAGCAAAAATGAACACAGCTATTATCTGAAAAGTTGAAGTACTCTATCCACCAAACATGAACAAACGAATCATACGTTTATTCAAAGATTTGTTTGTTCACGGTTGGCGGATATAGTACTTTAACTTTTTCAGATTTGTTTACATTTCCGCATGCAGTCGCCTCACTTTGCAATCAGTTATTATCGACAATTCATCATCACATTAACTTCTGTCACTGAAATGTTTGCAACAGCCCATCAATGACAGGCCCTTGCATA
>JADBJO010004292.1:331849-364349 GCA_016801955.1 Conus betulinus | reverse complement strand
TGATACAAGACATCAAACCTTGAGAGAAGAAAAGCTAAATGTTGTTAATGAAACCTTGGAATTAGAGCAGACGAACAAATCCACAAAAATGATTCTTTTTTTTTTTTGTTTTGAAAGGAACAAAAGTCCACTCAAACATGCAAGAGGTGGACACTGAACCCTATTGAACAAAACGACGTAAAAGATGACCAAATCTTATGAATGAAGGGCGGTAAAACTCTCAAGGGCCTCACGTTGACTCTGGTTACCATGTCAGGCTGTCTATGGATCAAAGGACACACCGATCAGCAAGTACCAGATGCGCACTAGGCAATATTTCAGGAAATGAAAGGACTGCCTCAGTGGCTCTGCAGCTCAGCCTGCAAGTGATCCGAAAACATGCGTCCATGTTCCAGATCCCTGGCTCACGAGACCTGCTACATAGTCAAGAGTCCACCTTTCCAGAAAATATTCCCTCTGGTACCCCCTTTTTTGTACCCTTGTTCCACAGGCCACTGATCTAGGAAACCTGAGCAGCTAGTATGTTTATTACATGAAAGACAGAACTAAACGTTTGAAAAGAAGACTCAAAACCATGAGAAAGAACTCGCATAAGCCTGTGAATGAGGGTGGCATTAATTCGATGGAAACGGACTAAAACCATACAGCGCGAGAGACACTAAACCTGGAAAAGACGCTGTATTTTGTGGATTAATACACAGGATCCTTAACCATCTGAAAGTAAGTGCATAACTAAACTGACAGACACTTGACTATGAAAGAATAGGATGACTACCCTAGGAGTGCAAGAGATGAAAGAAGAAAAAGACTGCGAAGAATGGAAAAAAAAAAAAAAAAAGAAAAAAAAAAAAAAAAAAACCCAAACTCTCCTTTCATCTGCATTCTCCAAGTTCACTTTCACTGGTCTCCGTGTTCCACGTTCTTTGTTCCTGTTGATGAAAACAATTATATTTAACCAATGTGAATTTTCTGTGCAAATCGTCCGGATCCACTGAGTTTAGCAAAAGTTAGTAAGTTTCTTGCTTGCCCTCTGACAAAATGACTATTAACAGTGGTAACTACGTAAAAACTCTAAGCCATCTTCCAATGCTAACACAGTGTAGTATTCTTTTGATACTCATGTAGCTAAAAGGTATTGCCGTTTCACTTGCCTTCACAACTATTTGGTTGTCTGCTCAGTCACTTAACAATAAAGATAAACTCTTCTCCTGCCTCACGGCCTGTGTGCATGCGTGTGTGCGCATGCGTGCGTGCGTGAGAGTGTGTGCACGCGCGCGAGTGTGAGTGAGCGAGCGAGCGAGCGAGCGAGCGTGTGTGTGTGTGTGTGTGTGTGTGTGTGTGTGTGTGTGTGTGTGTGTGTGTGTGCGTGTTGTTGTGCGTGTGTGTGTATGAGAGAGAGAGAGAGAGAGAGAGAGAGAGAGAGAGAGAAGAGAGAGAGTGGAAGAGACAAGGGGGCGTTTGTAGAATTATTATTTCTATTGTTGTTTGTTATATTATATTACAACAACTACTACTACTACTACAGGTTATCCCACTGTGTCGATTTGAAGGAAAAAAATAGGTTTCCCTGCTTGACTGATGTAAAAGATGTCTGAAAAAAGAGTACAGCGGACGGACGAAAATGGACTAAGAAAATAGTTCACGTAATGGGTGCACTTTTGCCATATCTCTCAGTAATATACTGAGGAGAGGATTCGATAGATTTCAGAGAGCTGCACTCTCACGTACATACAGATTATCTGATGAAGAGGGAGTCGGTGAACAGAACGTAAAACTGGAGAAATATCGGACACAAAGGAACAAAAAAATTGGTTGGCAGCATGGTATTAAAACTCGCTCAAATTTATTCAACCAGCTTAGGAGCTAGATCGTTAAAAACAATCAAGACGAGACAGTATAAATGCCCTGACTAAATATTTATCTGTTTGCATGCAATCATTACAAACTGATTTATGCATTAAATTTCCCGCGCATGTCTTTTTTTTTTCCAACTGACGCGATTTCAACGTTGCAAACTGCTTGCTTCGTTTCATTTGACCCCACTAGGAATGTGACTTCAAGAATAAATCATTTGTACTTCAGGTATGGAGTGGTGTTGTACCCAGTCCTCACTACTCTTTTGTTTTGGACTAGTCTTCCTCTCTTTCGCCATCAAGCTGGTAGCCCCGTCTCCCCGTCTCTTTCAGGTCAGCATAGAGTGGGCATCCCTGTGTGACACCCTGTGTCTTCTTCTCCACCTGCCCGCTCTGGCACTAAGCAGGGGCAATCTTTAGATTGAGCATACGAATGCAAAACGGTGTATGTCCTGTGCAAAACCTGAAGATGGTGATCTCATCGGCACTATCCACATGTTGTGCGTTATTCCCTTCTGCACACAGTGATCTTGAAGAGTATGTGGTGTGTCTGGTTGGTGACTTGCTGCTCATTCACAGTGTAGCGAATTGATATACAAATTCTTTTCCCGTCTTACTATAAATTCATTCAATTCATTTAACTTGGTCTACAGAATGGTTTATTATCCTAAATGACTATTTACTGCAACACTGTCTGTCTGTGTCGGCCAGAGATAGCTTATTCCTCAGCTCCTCTAGTCTGTTTATTAACATGGTTTCCAGGAACAACTGGGCATCTGTGAAGATGGCCACCTGTCTTGCTGTCACATATGGAGGCAAATTTCAACTTGACTACCACTAAAAGAGCCTCAACCTATAATTTGAGATTGGAATGGTTCTTTCTGGTTTGGAATTCCATTAATTTTGCCAACACACCAGGAAATCTGACGAAGACTCCACACCCTGCTGTTGGTTGGTGAAGAGCTATTTTCTCCTGCGAACCTCGGCAATGCATTTTCTGAAATGTTGTAGCAGAACAGAGTTGAACCTGTTAACATATATAATAATATTCTGTACCAGCAGTCATGTCCTCGGTGAGGATGTTAGCTGTCCACAGCAATGCAATGGAATGGGTACGCTGGTAGGGATCCTTTGAGAGTGGCCAGTCCTATGTCCTGCCAAACACAGATCCTGACGGAAAAAAGTCGCTAAAAATAAGAACGAAGTCAATAAATCGTGCAAAGTAGACACAAAAGTCTTTGTTTTACACACACACACACACACACACACACACACAGTGGCTTTTGATACAAGAAACTGAGCCCTAGGGAAAGTGACTATGAAAAAATATGACCGAAGCCTTAGCTCTTGAAAAGACAAATCAATCGAATATAAAGAGGAGAACCATTTTGAAAGAAGATTCTGCTGAATGATACAAGAGTAACACTAAACCTTCTAAAATCAGAGCACACTAAACCTTAAATAGAAAAAGTCTGTAATCCCTTCGGAAGACAGGTGCTAAATCCAAAGTAAAAACAAATAGTAGACCATGTGAAAGGAGACCATAACCCTATTACAAAAGAAGACTATACCATATTCAAAGGACTCTAAGCCGATGTGAGTAGAGAACTCCTATGAAAGGATACTCAACCGTACTGAAGGACACTAAACCCTGTGAAAACAAGACAGGGGCATACAAAAAAGCTGACAATGGTCAGAAAAGAGGACACTAGTTACTGTGAAAGGAGGACACTGAACAGGAAGGAAAGAGGACAGTAAAGCTAGTTAAATGGGGAAACTAAACCTCCGCAAGGATGATACAAGCCACCTAACAGAGACTCAACCCTATGAAAAACCACTGAGGGAGAAGATACTAAACCAAATGAGGACGTACACTAATTGCGAGATTAAACTACATATCATAAACGAAGGGTAGTACAATCTATGAAAGGATCCACATGCTTACTGTGATCCATGTCACGTGTGCTGTTGATCAAAGGACACTTGGGTTAGGAGGTACCAGGTGCGCACTAGGGAATGTTTCAAGAACAGGTTTAAAGACTTCCTCAAGACCTTTGCAGCTCAGCCCCGAAAGATCTGAAAACATGCGTCCATGTCCCAGATCCCCGACTTATGAGACCTGCTACATAGCTGGAGTCAATCTTCCGTACCCTTCTGAAAAGTATTCCCTCCGGTACCCCCCCGTTTTAGTATCCTTGTGTTCCACAGCACACTGACATAGGCATCTAGAGCAGCTTGAGAAAGAAGAACTCTTAATCTTGTGAAAAGACTGAGCCCTACAAAGAAAGACATTAACGCTGTGCAAAAAAAATCGGACATTAATGTATGAAATGAAGACAGTAATCCTTTTGAATGATGGTGATACTAACCCCATGAGAGAACACAAGCTTCCGTGTGACGAGGACGCAAAAGGCTATAGAGGAGGACAGTGTTATCTTAAAGGACTAAGGCACTAAATCCTTTGAGAAATGAGGACACTAAATTTGTGGATGGAAAACACTAAAACTTTGAAAGAAAATAAATCCCCGTGGGACAACAGGCCACTATGAAAGGTGGGCACACCATTCTACGTAAAGAAGGTACGAAGTCCAGTGAAAGGAGGGCGCCAAATGCAGTTTCGGGAAGAAGAGATCTAGTCCTATGAAAGAATAATAATGGAAGGAGACAAAAACTCTTTGAAAGAACTAGACGCTGAACTTTAGAAAAAGGACCCTAAACACTATGAAAACAGGACAGTAAACCGTATAACAGTAAACAACCCTGTGAAAGGAGCACACCATAAATACAAAGACAGAAAAAGACCCTGTGTAATAACCACACCATATACACAACGACAGGCAAGACGTCATCCTGTGAAAGGAGCACACCATATACACAATGACAGTAAGGATGTCACACTGTGAAAAGAGCACACCATAATATGCAATGACAGGAAGGATGTCACCTTGTGAAAGGAGCACACCATATACACAACGACAGTAAGGATGTCACACTGTGAAAAGAGCACACCATAATATACAATGACAGGAAGGATGTCACCTTGTGAAAGGAGCACACCATATACACAACGACAGAAGACGACCCTGTGAAAGGAGCACACCACATATACATGGACAGTAAACGACCCCGTGAAAGCAGCACACCACATGTACGATGACAGAAAGGATGTCACCCTGTGAAAGGAGCACACATATTTACAATGACACTAAAGGACTCTGTGAAAGAAGCACACCATATATACTATGACAGTAAACGACCCTGTGAAAGGCAGACACCATATCTACAACAGGAAGAATGTCACCCTGTGATAGGAGCACACCATATATACAATGACCGGAAGATGTCACCCTGTCAAAGGAGCACACCATATATACAATGACAAGAAGGATGTCACCCTGTTAAAGGAGCACACCATATATACAATGAACGGAAGGATCTTACCCTGTGAAAGGAGCACACCATTATTACATACGATGACAGTAAACGACTCTTTGAAAGGAGCACACCTTATACACAATGACAGGAAAGATGTCACCCTGTGAAAGGAGCACACCATTATTACATACGATGATAGTAAACGTCTTTGAAAGGAGCACACCTTATCTACAATGACAGTAAAGGACCCTGTGAAAGGACCACACCAGATACACAACAGGAAGGATGTCATCGTGTGAAAGGAGTACACCATATTATATGCAATGACAGGAAGGATGTCACCCTGTCAAAGGAGCACACCTTGATTATATAGGATGGCAATAAACAACCCTATGAAAGCACACCATATAGAAAACGACAGAACGTTTGTCACCCTGTGAAAGGCGCACACCATATGTACAATGACAGTAAGCGACCTGTCAAAGGAGCACACCATATATACAATGATCGGAACGATGTCATCCTGTGAAATGATCACACCATATATACAATGACAGGAAGGGTATCACCCTGTGAAAGGAGCACATCATATGTACAATGACAGTGCAAGAACCTGTGAAAGCAGCACACAATATATACAATAATAGGAGGATGTCACCCTGTTAAAGGGGCACACCATATATACAATGACAGTAAGGCTGTCACCCTGTGAAAGGAGCACACCTACATACAATAGTGCAAGAACCTGTGAAAGGAGCACACAATATATACGACAGGAAGAATTGTCACCCTGTGAAAGGAGTACACCATGCATATGACAGTAAGGATGTCACCCTATCAAAGGAGCCCACCATATATACAATGACCGCAAGGATGTCACCCTGTAAAAGAAGCACACCAAATATACAATGACAGAAAGGATGCCACCCTGTGAGAGCAACACACACCATATACACAATGACAGAAAGGATCCCACCCTGTGAAAGGAGCACACCATATACACAATGACTGGAAGGATGTCACCCTGTGAAAGGAGCACACCATATATACAATGACCAGAAGATGTCACCCTGTGAAAGGAGCACACCGTATATAAAATGACCGGAAGGATGTCACGTTTATTATATACGATGAAAAGGAAGAATGCCACCCTGTGAAAAGACCACAAGATATCTACAGTGACAGAAACGATGCAGTTCTGTTAGGACCACTACGCATATAAAACAACAGGAAGAATATCACCCTGTGTAAGGAACGCATCAAATATACAATGACAGTAAACAACCATGTGAACGGATCACACCATATATCAAATAAAAGAATGTCGCCCTGTGAAAGGACCACTCCATATATACAATGACATGAAAGAATGTCACCCTGCGAAAGGAGCACGCCATACATACAATGACAGGAAGGATGTCACCCTATGAAAGGACCACATCATATATACAATGACAGTAAACGATCCAGAGAAAAGGCACACGCCATATATACAATGACAGTAAACGACCCTGTGAAAGGACTACATCATACGTACAATGACAGTAAACGACCCTGTGAAAGCACACCATATATATTCTATGGCAGTAAACGACCCTGTGAGATGAGCACACCATATGTACAATGACGGTGAACGACCCTGTGAAAAGAGCACACGATATACACAATGACCGGAAGGATGTCACCCTGTGAAAGGAGCACACCATATGTACAATGACCAGAGAAGGATGTCACCCTGTCAAAGGAGCACATCATATGATTATACAATGTCAGTGAACGTCCATATGAAAGGAGCACACCACATGTACAGGAAACGACACTGTTAAGGGACCACACAATATACACAATGACAGGACATGACCCTGTGAAAGGACCACACCATATACACAATGACAGTAAACGACCCTCTGAAAAGAGCACACCATACCACGACAGTAAACGACCCTGTGAAAAGAACACACCATATATACAACGACAGTAAACGACCATGTGAAAAGAGCACACCATATATACAATGACCAGAAGCATGTCACCCTGTGAAAGGAGCACACAATAATTAATAAAATGACAGAAAAGAACTCTGTAAAAGGTGCACACCATGATTAATGAAATGACAGAAAAGAACTCTGTAAAGGGAGCACACCATACACTGACAGTAAAACACACTGTGAAAGGAGTACTCCATATATACAATGACAAGATTGTCACCCTGTAAAAAGAGCACACCATATGTACAATGACAACAAGACTGTCACCGTGTAAAAGGAACACACCATACATACAATGACAGTGCAAGAACCTGTGAAAGGAGCACACAATATATACAATGATAGGCAGATGTCACCCTGTTAAAGGAGCACACCATTATTACACACGATGACAGTAAACGACCTTTGAAAGGAGCACACCATAACTACAATGACAGTGAAGGACCCTGTCAAATGACCACACTAGATTTACAAGAACACGAAGGATGTCACCCTGAAAGGAGCACACCATACTTACAATGACAAGAAGGATGTCACCCTTTGAAAGGAGCACACCATATATACAGTGACAGTAAAAGATACTGTGTAAAGAGCACACCAATAAATACGACAGGAAGGATATCACCCTGTAAAAGGAGCACACCATACATACAATAAAAGTAAGAATGCTAACCTGTGAAAGACCATAACATATCTACAATGACAGGAAGGATGTAATTCTGTTAGGACCACCACGTACATAAAACGACAGGAAGGATATCACCCTCTGTAAGGATCACACCATATATAAAATAAAATGAAGAATGTCGCCCTGTGAAAGGGCCACTCCATATATACAATGACATGAAGGATGTCACACTATGAAAGGAGAGCACCATATATACAATGACCAGAAGGATGTTACCCTATAAAAGGAGCACACATATGTACAATGACCGGAAGGATGTCACCCTGTCAAAAGAGCACACCATATGTACAATGACCGCAAGGATGTCACCCTGTCAAAAGAGCACACCATATGTACAATGACCGGAAGGATGTCACCCTGTCAAAAGAGCACACCATATGTACAATGACCGGAAGGATGTCACCCTGTCAAAAGAGCACACCATATGTACAATGACCGCAAGGATGTCACCCTGTCAAAGGAGCACACAACATACGTACAATGACCGGAAGAATGTCACCCTGTCAAAAGAGCACACCATATGTACAATATTGGAAGGATGTCATTCTGTCAATGGAGCACATCATATGATTATAGAATGTCAGTGAACGACCATATGAAAGGAGCAGACCACATGCACGATGACAAGAAACGACCCTGTGAAAGGACCACACCATATACACAGTGACAGTAAACGAACCTCTGAAAAGAGCACACCATACCACGACAGTAAACGACCATGTGAAAGGAGCACACCATATATACAATGACAGTAAACGACCATGTGAAAAGAGCACACCATATATACAACGACAGTAAACGACCATGTGAAAAGAGCACACCATATATACAATGACAGTAAACGACCATGTGAAAAGAGCACACCATATATACAATGACAGTAAACGACCATGTGAAAAGAGAACACAATATATACAATGACAGTAAACGACCATGTGAAAAGAGCACACCATATATACAATGACAGTAAACGACCACGTGAAAAGAGCACACCATATATACAATGACAGTAAACGACCATGTGAAAAGAGCACACCATATATACAGTGACAGGAAGGATGTCACCGTGTGAAAGGAGCACACCATATATACAGTGACAGGAAGGATGTCACCGTGTGAAAGGAGCACACCATATATACAGTGACAGGAAGGATGTCACCGTGTGAAAGGAGCACACCATATATACAGTGACAGGAAGGATGTCACCGTGTGAAAGGAGCACACCATATATACAGTGACAGGAAGGATGTCACCGTGTGAAAGGAGCACACCATATATACAGTGACAGGAAGGATGTCACCGTGTGAAAGGAGCACACCATAACTCAATAAAATGACAGAAAAGAACCCTGTAAAAGGAGCATACCATACACTGACAGTAAACCACAATATGAAAGGAGTAAACCAAATATACAATAACAGGAAAGAATGTCACCTGTGTGAGGGAGCACACCAAATATACAATAACAGGAAGAATGTCACCCTGTGAAAGCAGCACACCATATACAAATGACACTAAACGACCCTGTGAAAAGAGCACACAAAATATACAATGACAAAGAATGTCACCTTGTGAAAATGAGCACATAAAATATACAATGACTGGAAGATATCACCCTGTGAAAGGAGCACACCATATATACAATGACAGGAAGAATGTCACCCTGTGAAAGGAGCACACCATATATACAATAAGCGGAAGATGTCACCCTGTGAAAGAAGCACACCATATGTACAATCACAGGAAGATGTCATCCTGTGAAAGAGACACACCATATGAACAATGACTGGAAGATGTAACCCTGTGAAAGGAGCACATCACATATACAATGACAGGAACGCTGTCACCCTGTGTGAAAGGAGCACACCATATATACAATGACAGGATGGATGTCACCCTGTGAAAGGAGCACACCATATATACAATGACAGGAAGGATGTCACCCTGCCGAAGGAGCACTCCATACATACAATGAGAGGAAGGATGTCACCCCCTGTTAAAGGAGCACACCATAATAACAATGACAGCAAACGAACCGGTGAAAGGACCACACCATAATATACAATGACAGTAAACGCCCCTGTGAAAGCACGCCATGCACACACTGACAGTATACGACCATGTGAAAGGACCACACGATAATTGACAGCAAACGACCCTATGAACGACACCATATATACAAATGACAATAAACGACCCTGCGAAACAAGCACAACATACATGCAATGACCGGAAGGATGTCACCCTGTCAAAGGAGCACACCATATTTACAATGACAGGAAGGATGTCACCCTGTCAAAGGAGCACACCATACGTACAATGCCCTGAAGGATGTCACACTGTGAAAGGAGCACAATATATATATATATATACAATGACCAGAAGGATGTCACCTTGTCAAAGGAGCACGCCCTATAAATGACAGAAAGGATGTCATCCTTTCAAAGGAGCACACCATATATACAATTACCAGAAGGATGTCACCTTGTGCAAGGAGCACACCACATGCACAATGACAACGTAAGAATCTGTGAAAGTAGCACACAATATATACAATGATAGGAAGATGTCACCCTGTTAAAGGAGCACAACATATATACAAAGGCAGCAAGGCTGTCACCCTACAAAGACAGCAAGGCTGTCACCCTGTGAGAGGAGCACACCATATGTACAATGGCAGGAAGGATGTCACCCTGTGCAAGGAGCACACCATATACACAATGATAGGTAGGATGTCGCCCTGTAAAAGAACACACCATATATACAATGACAATAAGGCTGTCATCCTATCAAAGGAGCACACCATATATACAATGATAGGAAGGATGTCACCCTGTAAAAGGAGCACACCATATAAACAATGACAGGAAGGATGTTGCCCTGTGAAAGGAGCACACCATATATACATTGACAGGAGGTATGTCACCCTGTGAAAGGAGCTCACCATATATACAATGACAGGAAGGGTGTCACCCTGTGATAGGAGCACACCATATGTACAATGACAGGAAGGATGTCACCCTGTGAAAGGAGCACACCATATGTACAATGACAGGAAGGATGTCACCCTGTGAAAGGAGCACACCATATGTACAATGACAGAAAGGATGTCACCCTGTGAAAGGAGCACACCGTATACACAATGACCGGAAAGATGACACCCTGTAAAAGGAGCACACCATATAAACAATGCAGGAGGATGTCACCCTGTCAAAGGAGCACACTATATGTACAATGCCAGGAAGGATATCGCCCTGTGAAAGGAGCACACCACATGTACAATGACAGGAAGGATGTCACCCTGTGAAAGGAGCACACCACATGTACAATGACAGGAAGGATGTCACCCAGTGAAAGGAGCACACCACATGTACAATGACAGGAAGGATGACTCCGTCAGGCCCACCACGTATAAAACGACAGGAAAGATATCACCCTGTGTAACGAGCTCACCATGTATACAATGACAGTAAACAACCATGTGAAAGGATCACACACAGATAAAAAATAAAAGGAAGACTGTCGCGCCCTGTGAAAGGATCACACCATATATACAATGACATGAAAGATGTCACCCTATGAAAGGACCACACCATATATATATATACAATGACATGAAAGATGTCACCCTATGAAAGAAGCATACCACATATACAATGACAGTAAATGACCCAGTGAAAGGGCACGCCATATATACAATGACAGTAAACGACCTTGTGAAAGCATACCATATATATACAATGGCAGTAAACGACCCTGCGAAAGAAGCACACCATATATACAATGACCGCAAGGATGTCACCCTGTAAAAGAAGCACACCATATGCACAATGACTGGAAGGATGTCACCCTCTCAAAGGAGCACACCATATGTACGATGACCGCAAGGATGTCACCCTGTCAAAGGAGCACATCATATGATTATACAATGTCAGTGAACGACCATATGAAAGGAGCACACCCCATGTATAGGAAACGACACTGTGAAAGGACCACACAATATACACAATGACAGTGCACTACCCCATGAAAGGACCAGACCATGTATATAATGACAGTAAACGACCCTGTGAAAGGACCACACCATATACACAATGATAGTAAACGACCCTCTGAAAAGAACACACCATACCACGACAGTAAACGACCATGTGAAAAGAACACACCATATATACAATGGCAGCAAACGACCATGTGAAAAGAGCACACCATATATACAATGACAGGAAGGATGTCACCCTGTGAAAGGAGCACACCATATATACAATGACAGGAAGGATGTCACCCTGTGAAAGGAGCACACCATATATACAATGACAGTAAACGACCATGTGAAAAGAGCACACCATATATACAATGACACAGGAAGGATGTCACCCTGTGAAAGGAGCACACCATATATACAATGACAGGAAGGATGTCACCGTGTGAAAGGAGCACACCATATATACAATGACAGGAAGGATGTCACCCTGTGAAAGGAGCACACCATACACTGACAGTAAAACACACTGTGAAAGGAGTACACCATACCTACAATGACAAGAAGACTGTCGCCGTGTAAAATGAGCACACCATATATACAATGACAGTAAACGACCCTGTAAATGAACCACACCATATATACAATAACGGGGAGGATGTCACCCTGTGAAAGGAGCATACCATATATACAATGACAGTAAACTACCCTGTGAAAGGCCCACACAATTTATACAACGATAGGAAGGATGTCACCCTGTCAAAGGAGCAAACCATATATACAATGACAGGAAGAATGTCACCCTGTGAAAGAAGCACACCATATGTATAATGACAAGAAGGATATCACCCTGTGAAAGGTGCATACCATATATACAATGACCGGAAGGATGTCACCCTGTCAAAGGAGCACCATATGTACAATGACCGGAAGGATGTCATCCAGTAGAAGTAGCACACCATATGTATAATGACAGGAGGGATGTCACCCTGTGAAAGGAACACACCATATATACAATGACAGGAAACAACCCTGTGAAAGGACCACATCATATCTACAATGACAGTAAACGACCCTGTGAAAGCACGCCATATGTACAATGACAATAAACGACCCTGTGAAAGCACACCATGTATACAATGGCAATAAACGACCCTGCCAAAGAAGCACACCATATGTACAATGACAGGAAGGATGTCACCCTGTGCAAGGAAACACACCATATATACAATGACAGTGCAAGAACCTGTGAAAGGAGCACACCATATATACAATGACAGGAAGGATGTCACGCTGTTAAAGGAGCACACCATATATACAATGACAGGAAGGATGTCACGCTGTTAAAGGAGCACACCATATACACAATGGCAGGAAGAGGTCATCCTGTGCAAGGAACACACCATATATACAATGACAGTGCAAGAACCTGTTAAAGGAGCACACCATATATACAATGACAGGAAGGATGTCACGCTGTTAAAGGAGCACACCACATATACAATGACAGGAAGGATGTCACGCTGTTAAAGGAGCACACCATATACACAATGACAGGAAAGATGTCACCCTGTCAAAGAGCACACGATACAATGACAGTAAACGACCCTTTGAAAGAAGCACACCATATATACACAGTAACAGTAAACAACCCTGTGAAAGCGCACCTTATATACAATGGCAGTATACGACACTGTGAAAGGAGCACACCATACATCCAATGACAATGACATGAAACGACCCTGAGAAGGGAGTACACCATATATACAATGACATGAAACGACCCTGTGAAAGGAGCACTCTATATATACAATGACAGGAAGGATGTCAAATTCTAAGAAAATAAAACGGTCAACCCTGTAAACCAAGGGTACGTAAGCCTAGAGAATTCTGAGGCCGACTATTAATGTCGGACTTTTAATGGGTTATAGGATATCCACATCAGAAGGTACCAACACGCTTAAGCAAAAAGCATTTCAGGAAGAGGATCAAAGACTTCCTCAGCAGCTCAACCTCTGAGGGATCTGAAACCTCCCCCCACCCCCTCTTTTTTAATTCGTGTTCCGGATGATACCGATATAAAAAATTAACCCATCCAGCTATCAAACAGGAGGACACTTAACAGCCTCAAAGTGGTCTAATACCCTCTGTCGATTTAATTTCTTGTTTCAGAGGATACCAATATAATTAAGGAAGCCACACTGATCAAACAGGACACTTTACCCTGGGAAAGAAAAGGACATTAAACCTTTCGAAAGAGGAAGAAAAGCGCTACGAATAAAAACACATAAACCTGAGAATGACACTAAAACTGCTGATGAAAGGGACTCGAGCTTGAAAGAGATGACGCAAAGTCCTTTGTATGAAGATAACATCAAGTGCTGATGAAAATTAATGAATGTTAATAAAAAAAAAAATATCTTAATAAAAAATATCTTTGAAAAAAAGACACCCACCTCAGCAGATGAAAAAGGAAACCAGACACTAACCCAGTGGCAAAACACTTAGCCGTTATACAAATGAGACAATAGAGGAAGAAGGACAGGAGGACGGAGAACATGAAAAGAGAAAATGTGGAATCCGGAGAACAACAGTGCCGGTACTTCCCTTGTTTTAAGTCCATGTCCCAGGTTCTCGTGACCCATCTCCGATTTCCGTGGCTGCCGAGGCAGACTTCCGTTGTCCCGGGCTAGATACGTATCCCTGTTGAGAAGAAATCAAGTCCACCTTTAACTACTGGACTGTATGCGGAAAACAAACAAAAAAAGAAATCCCGACCCACATAACTCAGCAATGGCCGTTTAACTTTTTTGATGTGTTCTCTTGCCATCTGACAGTAATTTGAATCACATCATGCGATACTGGAGCTGGATGAAAGCTTTGTCCTATTCCTACTGCCACACGAGCGTGGCACTGTAATGCATGTATCCAGCTTTCGCCTTTATGTATGGATAAACTAAAACAAGTAGGCGCTGGAATGTTTGAGTGCGAGTGTGTACAGAGAGAGAGAGAGAGAGAGAGAGAGAGAGAGAAAGAGAGAGAGACAGAGAGAGAGAGAGAGAGAGAGAGAGAGAGAAAGTGCTCCATGTGCGTGTATGTGTGCACCAACGCACAACATGCGCACGCTCTTTGTGTGCACATGTGTGTGCGCGTGCGTGTCCGCGCGTGCTCGCGCTTTGAGTGTGTTTTGAATGTAATGTAACGCTAAAGAAGAGAGGTAGGAATGAAGGTAGAAACACAGAATGGGCGGGACGACAGAAATAGACATAGGGAGAAGAAAGGGTGCATGAAGGATGACAGGGGGGGGGGGTGAGTGAGAAGAAGAGAGGGCGCCAAGGGAGGTGGGAGATGCGTGGATGGAGAGAGGGAGGAAAGTGATGAAAGGCGAGATGCGAGGCGAGAATAAATAACACACACACACAGAGTTCATGGGGACTGTCATGGTATGAATGTGGTGGCACTCTCCATAAGATAGCTCATGCGTACTTGCTCTGTGATCAATCTGGGAGATGGAGTAGGGAAGGACGGAGTGTCAATGAAAAAAGCGGCAGAGAGGGAGGCGTGGTATCAGTGTTTTTTAATCACCTGTTCACCTTCTTTGAAGGTTGGTTGGTTTTGTTCAATTAGGGATTCGTGACCCTGTACAGAAAAATAAACGTGCTGATAAACAAAATACCTCATTTAAAATCTAGTGGGAATTTTCCCACGTGCATTTTTTTCCGAACTTAGGCCATTTCAACATCGCAAATTACCCTGCTTCTTTTCATCTGACCCCCCAAGTATGTGATCGTTCCAGCAGAACGAAAACGTCTTTTAAAAAAATGAAGGTGTGAAGTGGTGTACCTGGTCTGGTCAATAGTTCTGGACGATTCTTCCTCTAGTTCGCCGTCACACTGGTAGTCCCGTCTCCTCGTCGCTCCGTATCTCCCAGGGGTCAGCATTAGAGCGGGCATCCCTGTAGGACATCCTGTGTCATCTACTCCATTTGCTTGCACTGGCAGTAAGCGCATGGGCCATCATCTGCCGCTTGTGCGTATTGATGTAAAGCCTCGAGTGTCCTGTCAAAAGCATGAAGATGGGCGATGTGGTCTGCACTACCCACATTTTGCATGGCATGCTTTCTGCACTCTAACGATTTTGATCAAGGTCTTCTGCCCTTAAGTGTGTGTGGTCTCTGCCTGGTTCCCTGCTGATCACAGTGTAGCGAGCTTGTCTACAAATTCTGTTGCCATCTTGCTACAATTCCATTCATACAAACCCAGCCCACAGAATGTTTATGATCCTATAATGAGAGTATTCACCTTAACACTGTCAGTCAGCCTGTGTCGGTCTGACGCACTTCACTCCTCAATACCTGTAATTTGTCCATTAACATGTTTCAAGGAACGAAATGGCATCTGTGAAGATAACCACCTGTCTGGAGTCACATTTGGTGGCAATTTCAAGTGAACTGCCGCTAACATAGCTTCAACCTACGATCTGAGATTGGCATGGTTCTTTCCGGTTTGGAAATTCCTTTAATTTCGCCCAAACATCAGGAAATCTGACGCAGACTCCGAACCCTACTGCAGTTTTGGCATATCCGTCCGTGTACCAGTGGATCCAGGCTTGTTCTTGTTCCCAATCAAAGCCAGTCTCGGCGCTTTCTTCACACAGCTGTCCTAGTGTCCTCACAACAGCAGCAGTCGGCTACGGTTTTCATGTAAGGTGTCTTTCCTGTTTTAGTGTTGTGTTTGCTAGAGCTCTGCCAGTGTGTAATGCGTGCGCAATTCCAACGTTCTCATGTCTGTTGAATTTCGTTCTGCCTGTTTTTTTTTTTTTTTTGTTCTTTGGGGTTTTTTTGTAGTTGGACTGAAGCGTTTCTTGCTGATGTGAATATCACTTCCATTAGCATAGATCCTAGACTAGTGATCTGCTAGCTGCTTTCCTATCGGCAGCACACCGTTTTCCACGATAGCGGTGATCTGATACCTAATTAACTTTCAACATTGAGTTAGTCCGTTTATTTCTGCAGCCTCTTTCTCAAAATTATACAATGCAGTCTTGTCTCTTCCACTTTTTACAGCCTCAGCCTTTACTCTCAAGGACTCCTCATTGTTCTGTAAGAAAGGACCCTCGTCTGCTCTGCCCCTTGCCTATGTGAGATTATACTGAAATTCCTTATGTTGGTTGGTGTAAAGAGGCCTCCTCTTTTCTTCTTCTGCATTCACAGGGAAGGGTTTTTCTGAAAGATTGTAGTCCCGGGTTAAGCTCGTCTACATATTTAATGATAATTGTTCTGTTCATGTCCTTACCGAGGATATTGGTTGTCCAGAGCACAGCAATGCAATGGTCTCCGTTGTGGGGATCTCCGGAGAGTGGCCAGCTCTATGATCTGTGTCACACACAAAGTCTTAGATTAAATTCTGCCAAAAAGAAGTTGCTTGAAATTAGCAGTCACAAAATCGTGTAAGGCAGACACAAAAAGTCTTTAATGTAGTTTATAAACTCACACACACACACACACACACACACACACACACACACGGCGCGCATCACGGCTCTTGATACAAGACACTAAAACGTAGGAAGAGAAATTATAAAACCATGTGACTGGAGCCTTAGCTCTAGAAAGTACAAATTAATCGCATGAAGAGAGGACTGTCAGTCTGAAAGAAGATTCTGCCAATTAACACAAGAGGGGGACACTAATCCCCGTCAAATCAGAGGAGAATAAATCTTACGACAGAAAAGGACTGCAAACCCTATGGAAGACTAATGCTAAAACCTATGAAAAGTGACAGAAAACCATGCAAAAGGGGGCCAGAAATCTATTTCAAAAGACTATACCATATTCAAAAGAGGACCCTAATCCCTTATGGAATTAGGGAACTCCTGTGAAAAGAGATTCAACCGATACTAAAGACAATTAACCCTGTGGAAACAAGACATATACCGTACAAGAAAAGCCGGCAATGGACAGAGAGAGAGAGGACACTAGTTACTATGAGAGGAGGACGCGCCAAACAACAAGGAAAGAGGACAGTAAAGTTTGTGAAAGAGGCAACTAAACCTCTGGAAGGATGACACAAGCTACCTAAAGACACTGAACCCCATGAAAGAAAACTACACAAGAGGATGCTAAATCCCATAGAGGGTAACACTGATTGAGAGATGACACTAGATTCTATGAAAAGGCAAGTACAATCTATGACAGGATCTACATTTTTACTGCAGTCACCATATCGTGTGTTCTGTTGATCAAAGGACACTCGGATCAGGAGGTAGGCACCAGGTGCGCACTAGAAAATGTTTTCAGGAACAGGTTTTACAGACTTCCTCAAGACCTTTGCAGCTCAGCCCCAACAGATCTGACAACATGCGTCCATGTTCCAGATCCCTGATTTATGAGACCTGCTACATAGATGGAGTCAATCTTTCATACCTTTCCCAAAAATTATTTCCTCTGGTACCCCCCGTTTTTTGTATCCTTGTTCCACAGCACACTGACACAGGAATCTAGAGAAAAAAAAAACACTCTTAATCTTGTGAAAAGAAGACCGAGCCCTGTGAAGAGAGAAATTAACGCTGTGAAAAAATGGCGGACATGAATGTATTAAATGAAGACAGTAACTCTTTTGAACGATGGGGACACTAACCCCATAAAAAACGCAAGGCTCTATGTAACGAGAACACTAAATACTATAGAGGAGGACAGTGATCCCTTATCACTACGGCACTTAATCCTTTGAAAAAAAAAAGAAGGCTACATTTGTAGAAGGAAAGACTAAAAAAAAGACACAACATTCTACGTAAGGAAGATACTAAATCCAGTGAAAGGAGGGCTCTTAATCCTATTTAGGAAAAGGACGTTAAGCCCTATGAAATGACAATAATGCAAGGAGGAGACAAAACCCTTTGAAAGAACTGGACGCTGAACTCTTTGGAAAGAGGACACAACTCTATGAAAACAGGACAGTTAACCTTATGTAAGTAAACAACCCTATGAAATGAGCACACAATACATACAATGACAGTGACAATATCAAATTCCAAGAAAACAGAACGCTCAACCTTGTAAACTAACGGACTTAAACACTATAGACTAATTCTGATGTCGACTGATACCCGTGACAGACATTCCATGGGTTGCAGGATAATCAGAAGACACCAACGCTATCAAGAAAAAAAATCAGGAAGAGGATCCAAGACTTCCTCAGCAGCTCGGCCTCCGAGGGATCTGACGTTCACGTTTTTTGTGTTTTTTTTTCATTCTTGTTCCAGAGGATACCGAAATACCAAAACGAGCCACACTGATCAAACAGGACTCGTTAGCCTGCGAAAGAAACGAACCTTATATCCGTGGAAAGAGGAAGGAAAACGCCACGAGGGAAGACACATACACCTGCCAATGAAAGGGACGGTGAGCTCGGAAGGGATGACACAAGTCCTGTGTATGAAGGCGACAGTAAAACCTGGAGAAAGACGACAGTGACCTGTTCATTAACAAAAAGAAAACCATTGAAAAAGACATGGAACTCAACAAAAGAACAAGAAACAGACACTTACCAAGTAGCAAAATACTAAGCTGTGATACATAGGAGACGGACAATACTCGAAGAAGGACAAGAGGATGGAGAACATGAAAGAAGAAAAAAACAGTATCAGTACTTCCCTTGTTTTAAGTCTATGTCCCAGGTTCTCGTGACCTATCTCCGTTTTCCGTGGCTGCTGAGGTAGATTTCCCTTGTCTCTGGTCGTTGATGGAGCAGATCCTCATCTCTGTTGATGATAAATCAAGAACTTTAATCATTGCACTGTATGCGGTATAAAACAAAAAACAAAAAAAAAAAAAAAACTCACACCCAACTGAGCAAAGGCAGTTCAACGTTTTTGAGGCGTTCTCTTCCCATCTGATAATGATTTGATTTATACCACGTGTTACTGGAGCTACATGAAAGCTTTCTGCTATCCATATTCTCACAGCGGTGGTTTTGTAATGCACCCCCCACACTGGCTCTCTGTATGGATAGAGACGGAGTGTTCGAGTGTGAGCGCATACTGTGTGCGTGCGTGTGCGTGTGTGTGCGTGCGTGTGTGCGTGCGTGCGCGTGTGCGTGTGTGTGCGTGTATGCGTCCGTATGTGCGTGTGTGCGTGAGAAAGACAGAGAATGTGCCGTGCATTATGCGTGTGCCTACGCACACAAGCGCGCGCTCTTGTGTGCGCGAGTGCGAGCGCGCTCTTTGAGTGGATGCCTGCATGTGCCTGTATGCAATTGCGTCTACGTTAGTGTAGGCACATGTGCGTCCGCTTACGTATGCACATGCACATTTATGGTAGTGACGAGGGGCGTGGCTGGAGAAAGGAGAGAATTAGTATCAGAATTCGTAATAAGCTGGTCCTTATCGACAAAATAAATGCTAGGTCAGCACTTAATTCAAGCTGATATTCTAACCTAGCATTTAATTCAAGCTGATATTCTAACACCTTCTGACCAGAATTTAAAAACTTCCTTTCAACTACTACAGAAAATTCAACACCTGGAAGGCAAGGAGAGAGACGGACAGACGGACGACAGAGAGAGAGAGAGAGAGAGAGAGAGAGGGTAATAGTAATGTTGCTTATAGCCCAGTTGACGCAAAGGGCTATATCAGGGCTGTCACCGCGCTGAAGTCAAGTCACAAGCCATTATAAAAAAAACGCCTCATTCACATATTCCTTTAAAATACACCTAAAACACACCAGAAACTTAAAAGTCTTCTGTAAAATCTTTTATCAAATGAAAATGTTAGTCTCCCTCAGAAATCCAAAGATCACATTAGACGTGACATCTCTGAACAAGGTTTTCATGGAGTCTGCTGTAAAATACTTATGTCTCACATTACTAAAGTCCCAACACTGTGGAAGAGTATGTTTCACTGTGAGGGGCACACGACAAAGAACAATGTTGATGAAGCTGTCAGCAGGAATGTGTTTAAAGTTCGACAGTAACATACAGATGAGACAAAATTAATCCTTGAAAGAACTGGACGCTGACCCGTTTGGAAACTATGAAAACCTATATGAAAACAGGGTAGTAAACCTTACGAAAGTAAACGACCCTGTGAAAGGAGCACACTATATATACAATGGCAAGGATATCAATTTCTACGAAAAGAGAACACTCAGCCCTGTAAACCAAGGGTTTAACCCAAAAGAATAATTCTCATGTTGGCCATTACCGTGTCGGGCATTCCATGGGTTATGGGATACTCAGATCAGAAATTTACCAAAGCGCACAAGAAAAAAAACCTACCCAAAGAGGATCAAAGACTTCAACAGCTCGGCTCGGAGGAATTCGAGGCATCCGATACCCACGTATTTTATATCTTTTATTCTTTTTCCAGAGGATACTCGTCTTAAAACTGCCACAGTGATCAAACAAAGAGACTATCACTTGGGAAAGAAAATCCTTGTAAACAAAACATTGTACAACGTTGTGTGTGTTGGGGAAAAGAACTAGGAATGAAGACACAGAGAATGATGACACTAAAAACAATGTCAGTACCCGCCTTGTAATGTGCACATGTCCCAGGTTGTCGTGACCTAACTCAGTCTTTCGTGGCTGCTGAGGTAGATCTCCGTTGTCTCTGGCCGTTGATGGAGCCGATCCTTCACTCTGTGGAGGAGAAATCAAGACCACCCTGAACTATTGGTCTGTATGCGGGAAAAAAAATGCAAACTCAAAAATCTGAACCCACCTAATTCAGCAAAGGCAGTTTAACGTTTCTGAGATGTTCTCTTTGCATATGACAACAATCTGGTTTACATCACGTGATATATGAAGTACGTGACAGCCTTCTGCTATCCCCATCGCCACAACATTGATACTCTAATGCATTCCTCTCACATTCGCCTTCCACATGGATGAAAAACAGACGATGGAGCGATTAAGTGCGAGTGCGTGTGGTGTGTGTGTGTGAAGAGTGTGTGTGTGTGTGTGTGTGTGTGTGTGTGTGTGTGTGTGTGTGTGTGTGTGTATGAGAGTGTGTGTGTATGAGAGAGAGAGAGAGAGAGAGAGAGTGTGTGTGTGTGTGTGTGTGTGTGTGTGTGTGTGTGTGTGTGTGTGTGTGTGTGTGTGTGTGCGTGCGTGCGTGTGCCCGCCCACGCCTATAACAAATTTACATACAATTCGTAATATATAATAAGAATTCATGACACACAGGTTCCTGATTTCTATATATTCTAGCATTCATGAAATTTAGATTAGTTGTGAAGCTTAAACTGGGTAGACAAAGGATGAGTGAATTCATTGCAGACTAGAACATACAACTCCTGTGATATAAAATACACTCGGTGATGAATTACATTTCGGTGTCGCATGTCCAAACTTTTGAAATATGAAGCACATTTACACCAAGAATTTTTTTCGCCAACGCGCAAAGTTTTATAGTACAATCTGAGTGTGAACACACGCCTGTTCCATTAAAATGGCTGGACAAATGATCTCATTTTTAACAAAATGCGTAATTTTGTCGGTCTGCCGCTCGGTTTTGTCTACACCTATGCAGCATTTCTCCAAATTGCGTACATGAATTTATCCTCCATTATCCTACCTAGTTTTAAGGGATTTAAAGCTTTAAGCTTTGAACTGTGTGTGTGTGTGCGCGCGCGCGCGCGCGTGCGTGCGTGCGCACGCACGCACGCGCGAAGTGTGCACGCTCGCGAGCGTCTGTATGCGAGTGTGTCCGTGTGTGTGCGTGTCGGACTTCGTATATTTTTATTTTAATACATGGCTGTAATAGCGCGTATCTATATCTGTGTATTTGTGTGAATGTGTGGGCGTGTATGTATGTGTATGTGGGCTTGCGTATGCGTGCGTGCGTGTGCGCGCGCGTGCGTGTGCGAGCGTGTGTGTGCAGGGGGAGGGGGCGCGCGCGCGCGCGCGCGTATGCGTGTGGGTGTGCATGCGTGTGTGTGTGCGCTCGCACCCGTGTGTGTGATGTGTGTGAGGGCGTGCATGTATGCGTGCGAGTGTGGTGCGTGGGTTAGTGTGCATGATTGTGCATGTTTGTTTGTGTGTGTGTGTGTGTGTGTGTGTGTGTGTGAGTGTGCGCGCGCGCGCGTGCGTGCACACGTGCATTGTGTGTGTGCATGTCAGCGTGCGTGCGCACGCGTTTGTGTGTGTGTGTGCGCGCGCGCGTGCCAGTTCACTGGCTGGTTGATTCATTTCCCCGTCGTCTGGTCCTCTCCACTGACGATTTTAGGACTGAATGAACTGGGGCATTAAGTCAATGACGGTTACAACAAGCCAAAATATACGTGTCTGCGACTGTGGTTAACTACAATTTGTCTCACAGAATTTACGAATCCAACATAATTTTTCAGCAATCATGTAGCTGAGAATACTCTAATACCTCTACCCCATTTTTATTATCAGCAAAACTGTGATTTAATAACGCATTAATTCGACCTGTCATTTCCTTACCGAGCTGAAAGGAGACGATAGTTTTTGAATGCGTCTTACCTGCACCCATGTGTAGAAGCGTGAACTCTGTCATCATGTTCCTTGTGTTGCAGTGACATCTTGTTCTTGGCGGGACAGGCTTTTCTGCTGACATATTATTCCTAGCCGACTAGCTCTTCTGCTGACATATTATTCCTAGCCGACTAGCTCTTCTGCTGACATACTGTTCTTGGCGTGACAGGCTCTTCTGCTGACATACTGTTCTTGGCGTGACAGGCTCTTCTGCTGACATATTATTCCTAGCTGACTAGCTTTTCTGCTGAATATTGTTCCTGGCTGACAGGCTCTTCTGCTGAATATTGTTCCTGGCTGACAGGCTCTTCTGCTGACATCTTGTTCCTGGCTGACAGGCTCTTCTGCTGACATCTTGTTCCTGGCGTGACAGGCCCTTCTGCGCGTCGTCTTGCTCCTCGTGGTGATCTCCCTGGCTGCGGCAATGTGTGCTTCCCGGTGCTCTAGGTTTTGGTTTCCGCCCTTCTTCCCTGCAAATTTGTCCCACCAGGTCAGTCTCCAGCCCCGTGGATCCCCGACCCCTAGCACACGCATACAAATCAATGTTCAAATGAATTTATGACAAATCACAGTCATACAAAAGTACACAGAAGAAACCAAGTGTGCACTGTGGGCCTCTTTTTAAGTAATGTAAACATACACTTAAGTTCTAGAATGTTTTCTTCCAGCTGAATTACCGGTATTTTTCTTCAGATACTCGGACCATCATCCTGCGGACGGTTCTGTCACTATGGTGAAAAACTGCTGGGGCTGCCCAGGTCAATTACATTAAAATAAGGCTTGCATTCAAAAAACAGCTTCAAGCACACGCGGGAAAAAGAGGGATGAGAAAATTGGGAAGAGTGAAAGCGATAGTGCTGATGGTCAGAGGTGGAAAAGGTGATTAGCGAAGAGTTCAGATCTGGAATATGAAGCTTCCACCGCTGATGATGCCACTCAGTGGAATGGTTGACTGGATGTTTCTTCCAATGTAACAGGTACTTCCTTGGGATGATATAGCTGGGTGGAATGTTTGTTTTGAATGCATGCTTCTGCTTGAATAGCTTACATTTTTCCCCCTCAGCAACTCATTTGTCTGCACATCTTAGGCCTGGCTCATACGAGGATATACACATTTTACCCAAAACTAACGAACTCGGCCATACGTACATTTTAGTCCTAGTTCACGCAAAGATATACACATTTTACCCAAAGCTAATGAACTCGGCCATACGTACATTTCAGTCCTGGTTCACGTGAGGATTTACAAACTTCGCCCAAAGTTTACATCTCAGATGTCAGTAGCTCTTCAACCTGGTTAAAATCCAAATATGATTACTTCTTAATGTCTTCTGCGTGCCCAACCCTATGTGAGCGCAGCACAGGCTTCCAAGCGTGGTGCAGGATTGCTCCCCGCGGGTTTGTTCGGCTGAGGACAGTACTTCTCTTGGTCCCATCCGCACCTTCAGGTGTATCCGTTTCTGGTTTGCCTTTCGGGTGACTGTGGGGAAAGGCCCAGTGACGGGGTGTAAAGGCCTGCTGGCCGCAGGGAAAGTCCTGTCGACAGCGGGAAAGACTGTAACTTGGTAGTCTCTTTACTGGGCATGCAGGACCTCATGGCTAAAGCGTAGCCGTTTCTGGAGTTGCACTGTCTATACCTGTTGGCGCAACAGCAAAGAGCGGGGTTGCGGAATGCACACGGCACTTGAATGACAATGGCATTTTTAAAGGTTAGGTTCTGCAGTATGAAATGTGGGCTGGTACACCCGTGGAAACGCTACAGTGGAGATTCTGTCATGTTACATCCAGTGGCCATTACACAAGGGCATCTGCCAGGGTGCATAATCCCTTGACGCCTTAATGGAATGCCCTTTGTGTACCTGTGACCTTGGTCAACACAGCGCACGCTTCCATGGGTGGTGCAGAATTACTTCCAGTTGATGTGTTCGGCCGTTGAGGCCAGTGATTTTCTGGGTCCCACCCGCACCTTTGGGTGTTATTTTCTACTTGTCTGCCTTTTAGCCCGACACTAACAGAAGGCGAGGTAATGGTGAAACAAGACTGGATGACTGCATGGAAAAGTAGGAAAGACTGTAAACCGGGATCTTCTTCAAAGGGCACGCAAGACCTCGTGACAAGAGCTTGCTGTGGTTGAAGTTGTACTCTCTTCACCTGTCAGTAGAACGGCAACGAGTGAAGCTGCAGGATGCTCACAGTAGTTGCTTTTTCACTTGTGGGCTCTGCAGTCAAGAAATATGGGCTGTGCACCAATGGGAGCGCTCCAGTGGAGGAGCTGTCGTGCCACATCAAGTGGCCTTTATACAATGGCATCTGCCTGGGAGCAATTATGTCCCTGAACATCTAAATGGAACACTCCGTGCTTGCGCCTTTTGTGAACACAGCACAGGTTTACATGGGTTGTGCAGGATTACTCACAGCTGGTTTGTTCGGCAGTTGATGACAGTAGTTATTCTCTCTGGGTGCCACCCCTACCATTGGGTATCTTGTTTTCTTTCACTTCACCAAACGTTTACGATCAAGTTAGGAAACAGGACTGCTCCCAACTGGTTTGTTCGGCAGTTGACAGTAGTAATTCTCTGGGTACCACCTCTACCTTTGGGCCGTTTTCTTTCACTTAACAAGAAGTTTACACTCAAGTTAGAAAAAATTCCCCTCTTAAAAGCATTTTCACTTTTATGAGCTGTTTATTTTCGGCATTGTAAAATCGATAGCAGCCTACGTGACGAGGACAAGACGAACGCCGAGTAAGTTTCGAACACTGCGTCACGCAATCAACCTCTCTCACCTTGCACCATGTTCATTCCGATAACATAGAACAGACGACATTGGCAAGTGACGTCATCTGTTAAGAGCCCGCGGTCAGCAAGCCCGAGTGGCGTGTACAAAGGACAGACGCCGCTGTTGGGCACGGCCAAAGCCATATGCACCATCAATCGGCTTAAGTCGATCGGAAAAGGGGGGGGGGGGGGGGGGGGGGGGGGGGGGGGGGGGGGGGGGGGGGGGGGGGGGGGGGGGGGGGGGGGTGAAAAACGGTATGTGTGAAACGGAATGTCGGCAATACAGTTAATATCCTGGTATATCCTGCACTTCAAGTCAGTATTGGACAATATACACGTAAATGCTTGACCCATAAAGAGAAAAAAAAAACTACTTGCGAAAGAAAGACGGACTAGCTCTCTCTCCCACAAAGACCTGTCTATTGTACCAGTCACAGACTGCGAAAACAGTAATGGAAAAAGGGAGGACAGGAGAAAGAGAAGATGGCAATGAAAAATGTATGCGATGAGGAGTCATATTTTCATGCGTACCTAGCCTGCATATGCATACTGCGTGAAAGAAATGCAGTGTGTATTCTCTTTTTGAAAGCTTCGAGGTGTTTTGCACACAATACCTTTTAGAAAGTTCCTTTAAGTGTTTCATTTGTGTGTATCACCATGACATAGAACAGAAAAAAAAAATTAGACCTGTGTTGCTTAATATTCAAAAGAATGGCGGTCAACATACCTGGCCACGCCACATGGTTGACCACAGGCCTCCAACACCTGTTCCTGACAACGAGGGTCCTTGGCATCTTCAATGACGTCGATTGTTCCCGAAGACATGCACGCATTTATTCCTTGCACAAATGACAGGCCAGAGAGAGCATGACACGGCGCTGAACGATTCCGGTGTCTGGGTCTATCACAAAGAAAGCCGAGGTCACGACCTCAGCATTTTATCTGTCCATCTTTTACCTTGATCTGAACCATAGACGTCGAGGATCTAAACTTGAAAACGAAACCAGAACGCAGACTTACGCGATCATTTTCGCATGCATCGCCACAACGAAAGGGACAAGCTTTAAGGATATTTATTTTGCAAGGAACTGTCAGGCCACAGAGGCACAGTTCCCGTTCAAATGACTATTCTCTTGACACATGAGGAGCCTGGTGCCCAGCTCGCTGAGCCTGGTTTACCGATGCTTTCAATTCTCTTGCTCCACAATCTGTTATGAAAAGATAAACATCCTTGTTAACTGTCTCCATGATGCTCGGAAACACTTGCAATGGCATCCATCAATGTAACACAACTGAGCACGACCAACAACTCTGGGTAATTCGTAACCACACAGAATCATCTTGATTAATAAATCATCAGGAAAAGGCGATCGTGTCTAGAATGAATGGCAGTGGTCATTCCAGAGACTAAAAAGTTTTCTTGAATATAAAAACTTTTCAGGTCTGGCCTTTAGGTATTCCAAGCTCATAAACTGAAAGACACAGGGGCGGTGTTGAAGGATCTCTATGCATGTGAAAAATCTGAAAGTGCTGCAAGCACACCTCAGACAAGGCAATGCCACAGAATGTAGAATGCCCTTCATGAGCCGCACAATCTGATTGCCATGTCAGCCTTTCTGCACAACAAGGGATACCCGAGGGTACCAGGCGATCGCAAGGAAACACTTCATGAATAGATCCGTCATGAAACATCTCCTCTGGTACCACAACGTGCACCTTTGTCACACAGATATCCGACACTGGACACCAGAGCAGCCATGTGTCGGGCGGGAAGGCCAGTGGGCCTGTGCTCCATGCTCCGCAGTTCCACTGCCTGCCATGTGCAGCCTGACAAGCACCAACAAACAGCGCCTTGTCCAGCTGACTTGACCACACAACAAATGGCATGGAAGAACCACACAGATCCATCCTGACCACTTGATGTGCGTACTTCACAGACACGTCTATCTGCACGTCTCTGACAACACTAACCTCAGAATTGCTATCCATAGAGAGGTCAACATCACATCGTCCTTCATGTCTTCCAGTCTTGCAAGGAATCATAGGATGCACTGTTCTGGAATATAACAAACTTACAAGTGAAAAACGTTTGACCAGTACCGTCGTTCCAGACATGATCTCCTTTCCCAACAACCACGTAAAAAATGACATATCACCTGGGCACCAGAGTTTCTGAACACCTTCTGTCGTATCCCACAGACATATAATGAAAGGAGGCACCGCACACAATCAATGATATTCACAGAAAACATTCACTATTCAGACAGAAAAATCTGCAGAAAATTTCAAAGATCTCGGAGAAAAGTGTCAGCGACTGACTGAAAACCAGGCTCCTCTCGCATCTAAAGAACACGGCATTGCAAAAGACCCCCTGGGATAGGCTTCCCCCAGACCTCGGCACCGGCACCACGGCGAGGCAAGCAACAGTCAAACTCGTCGGGTCAGAGCGCCCAGACACACATCTCTGTTCAGAGATCAACGGGACAGACCCGGGATGTACGAAGGCAATGTTGAGAATGCAAAGGCTCTCAAGCAACCTCAAAGCTCAGCTTGTAATAAGAGATTAAATCCCTCAAAAAAAATTATTGGTCGGTCTATCAGACTGACTGGCCTTGCATTTGGTAGGAACAAATGACGTGATGACTTCACAGAACTGTTGAAGTCGCCCAGAACGTGCGGCGCTGCAATCAGATGGGAATACATAGAGCCTACGTTAGTCAACGAGAGAGAGAGAGAGAGAGAGAGAGAGAGAGAGAGAGAGAGAGAGAGGATCAAATTTATTCAGGATAGGCCACAGCCCCTCCTGAATGGGGATTACATTCAAAACTCAGCAGGATGAGTGCAACAACAAGAACATAATACTCAAAAGCGTGAAATACAATGAAATGACACTCAAAGTATAAATACAATGAAATGTACTATAAAACATGAAATACAATCTACTACACACGCACGTGAAGTACAATCTAGTGACCCAGATGTTACCTCCATACAAGGAAAAACACTACAGCCAATGTTAAGAAGAACGGACGCAAAATCTTCCAAATTTATTCAAGAACAAATTCATTGGACATTGCACGAAATCAACAAATCAAACGCGGACAGCGGGCTGTATATGTCCAATCACCCTTCCTCAGGATCGTCACATAAGCCACAACTGAAAACTGCACCATTCAGTACCGAGTGTAGCCACCGTTTGCCGCCAGGCAAGCGGGCACAACGTCGACGCATGGAGTCCACCAGGGTCCGAAGAGTGTCCCGCGGTATGGCCTGCCACTCCTGCTGCAGAAAGAGTGAGCTGGGCCACGTCAACAGGCGGGGGGGTGGTTGTGGGCTACCCCATCCAAGGACATCCCAGAGGTGCTCAATTGGAGCCAGATCGGGTGAGCGAGATGGCCACTGCATCCGGATGATCCCCTCTTGCTGCAGATGATCGTCCACGACACGGGCTCGGTGTGGACGGGCGTTGTCGTCTTGGAAAACAGCAGCGTTACCCATGGCCTGAAGGGCGGGCTGGATCAGGGGCCTCACAATCTCGTCACGGTACCGCACACCCCTGTCAGCATGCCCTTGAATGACGTACAGGGGAGTTCTGTCTTGACGACTGAAGCCACCCCAGACCATCACAGAACCCCCTCCGTAACGATCCACCTCACGAACTGTGGCGTCAGCAAAACGTTCTCCTGGCCTTCGCCACACTCGGGTCCTGCCGTCATTGAATGCCCAAGGTGAAGCGGGACTCATCTGTGAACAGCACTCGAGACCATTGCTGCCTCGTCCAGCGAACGTGATGACGACACCAGTCTGCCCGTGCTCTGCGGTGAGCTGGAGTAAGTGGTACTCGGACTGCTGGTCTCTGGGATGACAGCCCGAACTCGTGCAAACGGTTACAAACTGTCCTTCTACTGACATTGACATTTGCAGCCTGCAGGAGCTCACGCCTTAAGGTGGATGAGGTGACAGTCCGATTGCGTAGGGCAGACAGCAGGAGGAATCGGTCAGCATGTCTGTCGGTACACCGAGGACGGCCTGATCGTGGCCGATCCTGCACGCTGCCAGCTGCCAGTGGCCTGAAACTCTCTACAAGACGTTGGATGGTGGAATGGGACACGTTCAGACGCCTAGCCACCTCGCGGCCAGAATCCCTTCGTCAATCAACGCTAAGGCACGTCCACGATCGGCAGGGTCCAGTCTTTGCCTTTGTGCCATGCTTTTTGGGCTGGCGTAGACGACCGTTCTGTTTACAGATTTGTGGCCAACGGCGTCTGATCTCTGTGTTCATGAACGAGGTGCCATGCACGTGCATCATGATTGACCACGAGCATTTCGCCCTTTTTTTCAAACTCATATGCTCCACAGGCACCCGTTTTACCGGTTTTTACGTGGTTTCCGCGCACGTGCAGCTGCGCTCCACCTTGTACGCAGTGGGGGTTTTTAGGTGTTGTTGTGATCTGTTAAGGAACATCTTCAATATGTCTAACCAAGTTTGGGTCATTGTGACTTCGTTTCAAGCCTATTATTTACACACTCAGACACTAACGTCAAAATGACAGGTGGCATACATTTTGCAATTATTGGATAATCTAAACGATCTGTACCCTGAAAACCTACCACTTTCCTAAACATGTTCATGCCTGTTTTTGCTATCTGTTTTATCTTAGTCTTTGACTAAACACTCGCAAAAAGTGTTTTACATTTTTCACATCCTGGTTCAGCCATACAATTCTGAAACAATTTTAAATAGAATCTTATGAACACTTGACGCCCATGTGGTTTTGCCTCATGAATCTAACAAAAAATAACATTTTACAGGCTTTCAAAGGTAGTCTGTTATCACTCATCCGTGATATCTTTAGCCAGTATGTAATATACTGCATACTTGAATTTATATAAATAGGGTAACGCCCATTATCTCCATAAATAAGATTAGCTGTTTTTAAGGGGACTACTAAAAATACTTTACAGCATACAAATTTAACCTTTTCAACATGAACAGCAGCAGCATCCAAATCCCACAATTCAGCACCATAGAGAGCAACTGGTTGCACCTGAGTATGAAAAAAATTCAATACTCTAAGCGATTTACAGTTAAGTACATACAATCTTTGTAGAATTAATAACAATGATTTCTCGCACTGCTCGCGAGATCTTTACGCGCAACCAGAAAACTAAGTCGGGTAGAAAACTTAGTACCGATGTATTTATACCAGTTAACGACAGCCATTAGCTCACTATTAAAAGACAGTCTCGTGCTACAATGTGCCTTCCTTCTCTAGATACAACATTGCTCTTTTCCATATTTATCTTAAGTTGGAGTCTACATGCTGCTTTACATAAAACAGTTCAACTGTATCTAAAGGCCAGCTGGGTTTTTTCCGACAACAAAGCTACATTTTCTGCCAATCACAAAATAATTCCGCTGTGTCTGGAGACAGTGTTACACCATCTCTTCCCTTCTGTCTGATTTCTTGTGCCAATTCGCTGATAAACAAGAAAAAAAACAAACGTGACTAGGGTTTCAAAGGTCACTGACTTTTTTTTTTTTTTTTTGGGGGGGGGGCATCTTTTAGGTGAGGGACTAGTTTCTTGCGTTTTTCTCTCACTCTCTGGGAGAAACCTCCGACAAATACCTTAGTACCTCTCAACTTATGCCTTGTCCTGCAAAGTGCAGCAACCAATGATCGGAGAGTCCGGTTTCCCGTTCAGCCTGTCAAACTGTCTCTTGACGGTTATTTGTCAGCTAACAAATCGTGCACAAGGCCCTCGCGATCTTGCTTGTTTCCCGATCTCTCCATGGAGTGCCAGGAAATACATTGTTCCTCTCAGAACGGCATTCTAAACCGTCTTTTATTCAAGTTTCAACACACTTTCCAATCAGACTTTCATACTGCGACTTCAAATTTTCATTTTCACGTTCGAGACCAGTGACCATTTTTTTTTTTTTTTTTTTTTAAGATATAACACGTCCTCATGCAGTCCAGCGTACATTATCTTTCATTTCTCTCCTGTCAGCTTTCATCGCATCGAACTTACAGTTAAGGTCCTGAAGGGAAGACGTCAAGGAGACTGGGTTCTAGCTAAACGGGAGAGAGAGGGGTTAGATGCTGGTGAACCACCACCGGCGCTCTTCAGACTGGTCTGCCTCAGGCTGTCCACTTTGTTGCCAGGTGCAGGTCCCGGGTTCAGCTCAACATAACCGCAACGCTGAAATAAAATGTCCGTAATATAACAGAGAGAAGAGCACAGCTACGATGACACCTGTTTGCCACGTTCGAATCCCCAATGTCCTAAAGAATGAGGCGGTCTTTTTCAGACACGTCGATTCATAAAACCAAGATA
>JADBJO010004292.1:321849-326849 GCA_016801955.1 Conus betulinus | reverse complement strand
TTTTTTTTTTTTTTTTTTTTTTTTTTTTTTTTGCGCAAGCTATCTTTCAAAGAGAAGTTGCATACAAAGGGTTTGAATAAAGGGAGGGGTAGGGATTGTACCTAAATTTAAAGTTTCCAGAAAACAGGGAGATGTTATGAACCACATACAGGTGGATTATGCACTGTCTACCTCGCCAATTCACACACAAATACATTTTACTTACCGGCCAAGTCCACGCCTTCAAGTCCACGCCTTCCAACATGGCGAGAAGGCGCACCCCAGCAAGTTTGAACTGAACGTAAAGAAAGACACGTTTCTCACATCAGACAACGCGCACTGGACGGCGGGAAACCACGTGATGCCACACACCCGTATTTACAGCACGTGCGTGTCGTGTCGATGATTCAAAGTCTCTCCTGGCAAGTTCACGGGGGACACAAGCACTCCCTCCCTCTAGCGGTCTCTCTCCGACCCCCTTCCTCCCCTCTCTCTCTCTCTCTACGTCCAGACTGGTCGTTCTTTACGTAAGCATCTTTCTCTCTGTTTCTTTCTTTAAGGAAGCGCGTCTCTCTCTCTCTCTCTCTCTCTCTCTCTCTCTCTCAGGAAGATACCAGTTGTCCATGTTGCGACAATGAGTGTGAAGACGAGGTGCATTTTTTTATTTTACTGTGAAGCTTATAAACATATTCGAAAGAACTGTTCCTGTTAGTATCCTCCTTTTCTGGAGTTCCAAACGAAATTAGTGTTGCGAATATTCTTTCAAGTGATAATCCCAATAGGTTACAAGAATTAGCTAGATATATTGCTCTTTCGACGCAAATCAGACAAAAAAAGATGAATGCTCCTAATGAGTTATGATAATTAATTTGCAGAACAAAATGATCCTGAATTTTTGCTATATAAAACGTGCATATTATTGAATGGGAGGATTGTGGGAAGGAATAGGGAAGGGAGGGGGGACGAGTATAAGGGAGGAGAAGGGACTAGGTGAATGAGGTGAAAGAATGTCCGGGAATGTGTGTGGATGTGTGCGTGCGTGAATAATGTGCATGTATATTATGCTTTTTGTATGTAAACAATATCGATTGCAAGAGGTTATATTTTGCTTTATTTATTTGTTTCTCTATATCTACCCCTTCAGTGAGGGGCCCTGGCCTGAACTGAATAAAACTTTGTCATTGTTATTGTCTCTCTCTCTCTCTTATGTCACTTAGTGACTCCGGTCTCTGGTCTCCAGTTTTCTTGTTTGTCTCATAAAAACATTTTAAAGTATCATATGTTATTTTCATGCTGCTGATTATATTTATTGTTTTTGTACTTTGAATTGCTTTTTTTTTTTCATTTTTTTTTTTACGGATGGTGTCAATACTTGTTCTTTGTGGTGGTTATCATTGTTCGTTTGTTTGGCTTAATGTCTTGTTCTTTTTGTTCTGTATAAGCATGTTTTGATGCATATTTTATATCATTTAGTACTAACTTCGTAGAACAGCAAGTATGAAAAATTGCTAAGCAAGCCAATACTTTTACCGTTATGGAATAAAGAATCAGCATCATTATCACTGTCACTCTCTCTTTCTCTTGTGTGTGTGTGTGTGTGTGTGTGTGTGTGTGTGTGTGTGTGTGTGTGTGTGTGTGTGCATGTTTACTCATGAGAGAGAGAGAGAGAGAGGGGGGGGGGGGGGGTGAGGGAAGGGATGGTGTGGGGGTATGCCATTAATAATTATCATAATTTCTTTTTTCCATTGTTGTTTTTTTTTTTTGCCTGCCTCCAAATATTCTTACGCTTCTGTGCCTGTTTTCTCCATCCGAGGTCTGTGTCGAGCACAACTCGCAATATTGTTTCATCTGTGGTGAACAAAATGAGCGGTTGATGGCAATAGAATTTTGCCAGCTATGGTTCATGGGTAGGCCTATTCTCTATGAACGGTGTGATCATGAGTGCCCTTTGGACTGGAACCTTGTGCGTGCGTGCGTGTGTGTGTGTGTGTGTGTGTGTGTGTGTGTGTGTGTGTGTGTGTGTGTGTGTGTGTGTGTGTGTGCGCGCGCGCACGCACGCGCGCACGTGCGTGCGTGCATACATGCAGACCGAAAAAGAGGGTTTGGATAGAGTGGGGAAATATAATTCATCTGTAAGTTAACTATCAGGCGTATGTAAACAATCGTGATGAGTTTTGGGGCTATGGAATTCAGTCGCTTTGTTTTTCATTCTGTGAATAGGCTACATTGTTCATCGTTGTCTCGGCTGGTCTAATGAGAACACCTTTCTTGTATTCGTTTACTGATCTATTCATTCGTTTATCTGTGTATTTTTATTTTTTGCCTTTTGTGACTTTCAAAGATGGTGGTTCTTTGGATTCCCTCCCTCACTCCTCTGCCCTCTCCCCAACCCCTTTCATCCACTCTTTCCATCCACCCACCTGCTCGTTTCCTTCTCTTCAACTCTTTTTGTTCAGCGCACATTCCTGACGCTCCCCTCCCTCCCCGCTCCTCTTCTTCCCCTACCCCAGCTCCCCTGTGAAGGATGGATCATTCCCCTTCCCTCCACGCCCACCCTCTCTGTGTAGCTTTTCGTCTGTTGATGAATCAGACAGCGTTACTAAATTGTATAATCAAATTATCTCTGCATACTTATCATGCTGAATCAGTCGTGTGTGTGTGTGTGTGTGTGTGTGTGTGTGTGTGTGTGTGTGTGTGTGTGTGTGCGTGCACGTGCATGCATGTGTGTGCGCGTGTGTGTGTGTGTGTGTGCACGTGCGCTCACACATGTGTTTGTATGTTTGTGCGCATGCGTGTGTGTGTGTGTGTGCTCTATATGACATTGAAATGTATTTCTCTTTCTTTTTTTCCTCTGTCTTAAAACTCAGGAATCCTGTTTGATACTGTGATTTTATTTTATATTTTCTTTCTGTGTTTCTTGTGGGAGATTAGAAATATCATATTATATGTGTGACTGTAATTTTCTTTATAACTGTTTTCCTAACATCATGCTGATTCTAAAGCCAAAGACAAGATATGATCACTACAATCAATGTAAATGTTTGTACATGTGCCTTTTTAATGCATCAAACATGTAGGTGCAGAGAAGAAGAATAAGGAGAAATATTTTACAACGTGAGAACCAGCTGTCTCTCTCCCTTAAAAAGTGGGGGGGGGGGGGGGGGGGGGTTTCTTTTTTTTCTTTTTCTTTTTTTTTTTTTTTTAGAAGACAGTCATTTTAGTTCTAAATTATAGAACTGTATAAGAGCTGAATGGGGTAGAAACCAAACATATTACTTAACAACTTTGAGTTTTCAGCAAACGAACTTTATAAAGCATGAGCAATAATTCTCCATTTACCATCTTATCTTTCTTTAAACAGACTTTTAACTGGTAGCTATTCATGGACCAAATTTAACGATCCTCTGTTTTTTAAGTAATGCGCACATCATCATTTTATAATGGGGCTAACTGAAATCTGATACTGGATTTGCATTGGATTATTACATTTACGAACACTTTAACAATGAGGATGCACAGCAGCAGGTTGGAGATAGAAAGAGACATATGTATGGAGACTATTGAATCCTAAAATGAAGAGCACATGGCACAGGTCTTCGCCACAGCAGCAAAGAAGTTCTGACTTTGTTTTTCTTGTGCCATATTTAGTGTTTAACTTTTTGACAAATGCTGACATTAAACCTGTTACCAGACAGATCACTTAATGCTTATCTTGATTTGACATTTGTGAAAGATACAAAAAAGATGCTCCTTATGAAAGGGTAGTTATTCTTTGGTAAAGGACAGCCAGTATTGATAAAATCATGAGGTTATCAACTCTTTGACAAAGGGATATGGCTGCATAAATTATGTGAGGGACACAGCTTCCAATGGTTAACAGTGCCAGCATTAAATTTACAATATTAGATCTGCTGTTTTTAAATGTACTACTGATGAACATGAGAGGTGTAGAAGAAACAAAAAGCAAAATGATTTGGCAAGTGATACTGAAAAACAGAAAGGAAAATAAACGTAATCTGAATCAAGAAAATAAACCAAATTTACACAGAGATGGATAGCAACTGGCAGGGATTAGAAAGGCATAATGGAGGGTAGTTTGATCTGATCTGCTGCAGAGGGTGAAAAAGTTAAGTTATTACTGTTTACTCGAAAGAGAAATTTCTTTGATAAATTCATGACAATGCTGACGTCAACTGACAGTTGAGAGAAACATTTGAAAATGACAAAATTCAACAAGATGTGGAAAATAAAAGCACAAGAAACAATACCCCTTGAATGGCGCAAGGTGTGGACTGAAACAAACACATGAAAAACAAGATCATGATCGGTTCCGATGGATTTACGGCAAAGTTTTTCCCCATCTTTTTCTGGACAAAATTGAGTACATTTGTTGTGAATCAAGGATTTGGATAAAGTGAGATGCCCAGAATATAAAAAAGAAAGCATTACAGCATTCATTCCAAGAGCACATGTGCCAAGTGACCTCATAAAGAGGTGGACACCAACAAGTCTGTTGAATATTGTCTATAAAATAGGGTCAGCATGCATCGCAAGCAGATTAAAAATTAGCTTCTCCTAGTTTCGATTAATGAAGATAAAACAAATCTTATGGCCAGCAGGTGTACTGGAGGTAATATAAGACTGGTTTATGAAAGAAGACCAGTCTGGACAGCTATTATATATAGACTCAGAACACGTTTTGACTGGAGATTCAAGCATGAATTCAGCATCATGCCTTGGCCTAAATATACATCAATACATAAGCACGTTTCACGTAAATATGCAACAAAGTCTTCTTCTTGAAGGCAAAATTTGACCTGGTCCCCATTAACAGCAGTTATTGGCAACATGACTCAATTTCAGCATACAAGTTTACTTTATGTGTTAAAACTTTTTGAACTTATGATCAGGGAAAATATAAATATAAAAGTAACTTTACGCTGGTGACACAAAACATAAGGTTGCTAAAAAAAAAAAAAAACTGGTGACACAGAAGTAACACTTGATGGTTATCGAATATC
>JADBJO010004292.1:304349-316849 GCA_016801955.1 Conus betulinus | reverse complement strand
TATATATTTTCGGTCTTTTGAGTCTATAACGTGGGCTAGAATATTTATCTGGTCTCTCAAGTCCAGCAACAGCCTAACTGGGTAACAGCATACAACAGAGTCGGATAATCAAGAAAAAGTAACTATTTTTGATATCAGAGTTAAAAAAAAAAAAAAAAGAGAGAGAGAGAATGAACATTAATGAAGACAACATCATTAGCATTGATACTTATTTACTTTAACGATGACACGAAGAGTGACATGGAGAGTGTTGTCATCAGGGGCAACAGCAGCAGTGACCAGATGAGGTGTGTTTCTCGTACCCACAAGCATCTGCAGTCTGCAACATAGTTATCACCTTGTAAGCAAGGACAGTGTGTGTATATGCCTGTATGTTCATGCATGTGTGCATGTGTAGTAGTACTTTCGTTTTATGTCTGTTCACATATGTGATATTAAGTGAAGAGAGAGAGAGAGAGAGAGAGAGAGAGAGAGAGAGAGAGAGAGAGAGAGAGAGAGACAGACACACACACACACACACACACACAGACACACAGAGAGAGACAGAGGCATAAAGGTCTGTGACTACGTACGTGTATACATAATGTGGTTATCTAAGTGCATATAAATGTCCCTCTAAGCATCCCTACAATATACCTGCAAATAATCTTAAAAGTAAATGCTTAATGAACTACAAATTAAAGATAAAACAACACTGAAGACAGCATATTTGCGTGCTTGCGTGTGTGCTGCGTGCGCGTGTATGTATGTGTGTGTGTGTGTGCATGTATGGAAACTGCATGTGCATATTTCGCTTCAACAAATTCAGACAACTTATAATACACATTTTTGTGATTTATTATCCCCTGGACTGCAAAAAAAAGGATGGATGAACTACAAAAATTCATATAATCATAATGCTAAAACAAAGCAAATGGTGTACAATTTCAACAGGGGGTATATCACATTCCGAGATCAGAAGCTATACTAAGAAGAATGGGTGTGAACATATACAGCAAAAAAAAAAAAAAATGCATGTGTGAATTTGCAGCCACAGTTTTACAAGCTACATACATTGATTCAGTCATAGATTTACTGACTTGTGTCACAACAGATAGCCAAGAGCTGGAAGAAACTAATAAAAAAAAAAAATAATCATAGTCTATTCCTTTTCTGTGTCAGTGTTCATTTATTAATTCAGCTAAACCCATAAGGGTATGACATGCAGGTTTGATATGAAACGCTAAATGTCAGAATAGTCAACATGATGCCTGTGGACATCAACTGGATGATGATAATGATGATGATTTGCATAGTGGAAAAATTGTGTTTTCAAAGAAAATGACAATCATTTGCTAATCACACACACACACACACACACACACACACACACACACACACACACACACACACACATATATACCATCCCACTACCTCCCTCATGGTTTCTGGCTTTATTTCTAATGTCTCATTCTCCATATCCTGCCAATGGCATTACTGGGGCACAGCTCATTTCAGCCACCGAGAAACTGCCGCTCCCAGATTTATCCCATCGAAGCCTCAGCACCAGCATTTCACAGGAAGCATTGACATCAAAAGGTAGTCCATTAAAGGAGAGACTGCTCTGCTGACTCACTTCGATGCTGTTCTACCCTCCACCTCTCCCGCTGCCTTCCTGCCACCTCTCAGCACCCCTTCCCCTCAGGTTTCAAGCGGTAGGGTGAAATCCCCCAAAATTTTTAACTGAGCATATGATAACCCCTCTCATTCTCCTAGATGGAGAACCATGAACATGATGACCATAATAATTAGCACTTCACATAAGGGAAACAACTAGCAGAACAAACAGAACAGATCGTACCCAATGGTACACCCAAGGTCAGCCACAAGGACAGGGCGGTGTATCATGTGGCTGTGAGCTGAGATCACAGGCAGTAAGGGTGGGTGCATGGGTACCGAGGATAAGGAGGACCTGTACTCCATCGCCAGCTTGATCACGGGTAGAATGTCTTTCTTCCTGCCATCATCAGACTTGGGTTGATTCAGAACTACAAGGCCTCATGAGCACAAAGTGTCACATTTTGACATTTTAAGAATAGAATTCCGAATCTCAGCGTAGCCTCCATATGTGATTTGATGAGTCAAACCCTATAATCACTTACAATCACACTTTACTTCACACAAGGCTTGATGGCACACTAAGAAAATGGAAATCTCCCTGGACATGGCATGGTTCTGACTTCACCTACACAAAATAAAAATGTCGGACAATGAAACCAGTCCACAAAATGACAAAATCACAGTCATCTTCATGGATTTTTTTTTCTCCACTTTTCTTTTCCTTTCCTGACTGAACTTGGCCATGTTTTGACTAACAAGTCTAAAGATCTGGGCTGACTCTATGTATGCCACTGTCAAGTCCATAAAAATTCCTTTTTTTTTTCCTTTTTCTAAAAACTGTCTTGGGGGGGGGACTTATCATCTCATCGCAAAAAGTCACAGCACAGCATCATCAATGAAATCTTAGCATGCTATGCTAAACACATGGTACTTGGCAACTCTGTTGTTATCATTTGATTTCAATGGTTGAAGTAGCATATCAATTTGTCAATGTATAGATATCCGTGTTGGTTTCCTAAGCTAGGGAGGCTATTTTCCGCCTGCAACTGCAGTTTGTTTGTGTGTCTTTCTGTTGGGTAGACGTTTCAAAAGCACAACACCAACTGTATGGAAACTTGATGGAAAGTTGATATATGGCCTGCCCAAGAACACTTTACATTTTCAGAGATTCGAAGGTCATATTAGCACAAAGTGTAGCATTTTGACATTTAAAACGAAGCCTTCCAAATGTAAATGTAGCACTCATAAGTGATGTGACAAGTCAGTAGCTCTTTCAGATGCACTCTGCTTCACACAAAACCCAACCCTTCCCCCCTCTCTCCTTCAAAAATTGTTGTTTTGTATGTGTGCAGATGTTCAATCACTAACTTCCCTGAAATCCATGAAATCATGAAGTGGCAACCCCAAAGATGTATTGTAGATTCAGATCACAATCCGCATCCACCGAGCAACAGACCCTTTTCTTTTTCACCTTGCTGAGATCAGCACTCCTGTTCCAAGCACCCTTCTAGTTTCTCATGATGTAGCTTTCACACATTTTTCTGTCTTTTTCTTTTTTTGAAAGGGTAACAGCCAGTAGTATGGCCCTCAAGTCAAGTCCAGATGCTTACAGCCCAGAGGACCATGTTAGCCACATCAGGGGAGCAAACAAGTAAAAAAAAATGTAACTATATATACCAAGATCGCAGCCCACAAGCAAGTCAGTACACAAATTTTTAAAGAGCCGATCTAATAACAAAGTCTGTCACCTATAATTTCAGTCACATGAAAAATACTGATTTCATTACAAAAAAAAAAAAAAAAAAAAAAATCACATTAGGTGGAAAATCTTAGTATAAAGTCTTCATGGAATCCACTGACACAATGTTTTGTGCTTGTGGTCGTCCACATCCCAACAGGCACAAATGTAACATTTCATGGTGAGTGGTTTATCACATAGAGTCTCTTTCCCCTTTAGAAGGAAAGAATGGGTAAACAGTCTGTGCTACACTGTTTTTCACCTTTATGGTTTCTGGAGATTGGTGAAAGGAAGTCTGAACTTTGTAGAGTTTCTTGTCAGTTTATGTGATCTATGTGCACTCAGCTGGGCTTTAAGCAATCAAAGAGAGTGTCAGACACATGGTTGAATATAGCTGCCGAGGTCTAAAAAGCACAAAGTGTAGCATTTTGACATTTTAAAAGTGGCCTTGCCAAATGTGAGCGTAGCACTCATTGCTATGTGACAAATCAATAGCATTTTCAGATGCACTTTGCTTCACACATCGCTTTTGACTGTGCATCCCTGTCGATGTGGCCCCCTCATGACCAATACATTTCAAACAGGCTTTTCTGTGCCTCACTTTCTACCAACGATGGTGGTCTTCCAAGGCCTGTCTTCTTCTTTAAAGACAAATTCTGAAATTGACCTTAGACTTTCGCATCATCTTGAGCAAGCATTCAAAGCGACATCCGATCGAATTGAGGACTCACAAAATGAAAACAAAGTGCATTTTGTAAACGAAAACTGCTGTCAATAGGCGCTATATAAGTATGATTTTTTCCTGAAATGATTTCGAAAACGAAACAAAAAAACCTATATAACTTGTTGTTCACTCAGACAGAACAAAATAAGAATTTCTTCGAAAAAATCACATCAGTTGTAACAAATTTGGAACAATCTCCTCAAGATAACAAAAAAAAAAAAAAAAAAAAGAAAAGAACAGACTGTGGCCAATGCAGTTTAATGCCAATGCTGAGATACATGTTTAATTTTGAATGGTTTATCACATAGCAATCAAGCATATTTTGACATGCTTACTAGAATTTACTGTAAATGTAATCATACAATTGAAACACCAACAACATACACTGTACCTTAATGGCAATCCATTGTTGAACACAGTGTGCAGATCGTAAAAGGCTGCTTGAAAGCGACTCCTCATCTTGTTCTTCTAGCGTTTTTAAACTTACCCCCCTGGAAAGAAAAAAACTACAAAAATCAATTCTCTGTTTCAATCAAGCAGGTGGAGGTCACAAGAGGGACTTGGACAAAACTCCCTGAACCCACCAGCAAAGGGGAAGAAAAGAACAAAAGAGGGAAGAACAACAAGTGTGTGGGTCCATATCCTGCTTCTCCTCTCCCACTGTTCACAAGAAAAGCAAATATTGCTAGAATAAGGAAAGCATTTGAAGCACTGAAAGAACATCTGGTAATTTAACAAAAGTACATTGCTATTACAGGCACAGCAAATACAAACAAGATGCAAAGCATATAAACGTACTCCCAGTTTATCTTGAATATGTACGAGATATTCCTAAAGAGGAAAAACCGTTTTGGTACAGCCGTTAGTAACAGCTATTCTGGTAAACATTGGCCATCATCTGTAACCCATAATGAACATATGCATAAATTTTCAGAAAGATTGGCCAAGTACTTTCTGAGATTTTCCATAAAGATGAAAAACTGTTATGGGCCGTTACCGCTGTTAGTAACAGATATAATGGTAAAATAAAACATCAGGCACCATCCATGATCCAAAACGAACATACTGTGATCCATAATGAACATATCTACAAATTTTCAGAAAGATCGGCCATGTACTTTCTTAGATATTTTCATAAAAAAGAAAAACTGCTATGGGCCGTTATAGCCATTAGTAATGGATATAACGATATAATAAAACATCAGGCATCATCCATGACCCATAATGAACATACCTAGAAATCTTCAGAAAGATCGACCAAGTACTTTCTGAGATATTCCATAAAGAAGAAGAACTGTTAGGGGCCATTACAACTGTTAGCAATGGATATAACAGTAAAATAAAACATCAGGCATCATCCATGACCCATAATGAACATATGTACAAATTTTCAGAAAGATCTGCCAAGTACTTTCTGAGAAAAGAAGAAAAACCATCGGGTATCATAGCCATGGATATAACATAAAATAAAACATTGGGTATCATCCATGACCCATACAGCATACCTACAAATTTTCAAAAGATCAGCCCCGTAATTTTGTCTGGAGTGAGTGGACACATTTTGACAATAGACAGACAGACACACAAACACACAAACACAGACAGCATTTCTTTGTTCCCATTGTAAAGTACTCCCTGTTCTAAAAGAACTGGGAGTACAAAAAACACTGTTCAGGTGGAACTCTGGGCGTCCAAAGAAAACAGAATGCTAGGGATAGGATTCAGCATGACAGAGGCCAGCAAGGTCAGGCCTGGAACTGCAGTCACTGAGGCAGCTTGGCTGACAGTTGTCCAGAAGAACAGTTTGCTTTCTCCATCAGGCATGGTGCAGACACTGAAAGTGCTCTCCGTCTTCTGTCTCTTTGGAGAAGAAGCAGGAGAGGAGGGCAAAGTCTACAGTACTTTGAAATCCCAGGGAGAACTGATGAAAAGTCCCACCAATTCTCAGAAAAGAGTTTCAAAAACTAAGGTGTTCTAAGGTTATGTTTATAAGCCCTCTATGTGAATTCATGGGAATTTGTAAACAGCTCTCAACCAAATTTGACTGTGCCAAGTAAAACGGCAGGTCATTTACGAAAATATTCATCCATACATTCAAACACACATTTATATCAGGCACTTGCATTCCTGTCCACACACACACACACACACACACACACACACACACACACACACACACATACACACAGACATTCAAAATCCCAGAAGTGGGTTCCACAGACTTTCAAATAAGTTTTTTTCCATGTTATCATTCAAGGAAAACAGAATTCTCTAAACACTTTGATCTAAAAAGTTGATTTTTTTTAAAAACAGAATTCTCTAAACATACTTTTAAAACACTGATTTTTTTTTTCTCTCATACACTGATTTTTTTCCATAAATTACCTATTCCGATTACCTAGATTATTTTCAAAACATTTCTGGTTATAAAGATATGACTGAAAAAATGTGGAAACACAAATGGATCTCTGACCAAAAAAAATTTGGTTTACAAAAGACCCCACTTGTTGGGTTTGTGACAATTTGTGAACCTGCTTTGCCTATTACACACACACACACACACACACACACACACACACACACACACTCATACACACACACACACACATTCATACACACACACACACACACACACACACACACACACATACATACACACACACACACACACACACACACACACACACACACACACACACACACACACACACACACATCTATCCCAATTCCTCCCACACATTCATCACTACCCTCCCTCAGACCCCCTCCCCACCACCACACCACCCCAACCTCTCCCTTCCCTCTTTCTGCTCACAGACCGCTCACGGTGCCGTAGAAGCAGAGCCTCATCCAGTGGCCGACGGGTAGTGCAGAGAGTACATGGTGCTGATGTCACATTCCAGCCCCGCCTCCTCCACTATCTCCCTTGGCCCCATCCTGTCATGAAGCATACATAAATACAGTGCTCTCATGGGGAGCACATCAATGTGAGACATCAGTTGTCAGATAACCAAGGTTCAATAATCTGAATGAACACATGATCTTCACTAGACAAACATGCAAGTAAACAAACAGTCAGGAACTGTCACTGGACATGCAATTTAGAATACAGCAGAAAATCTAAAATAACTGATCGTGAAGCAGTAGGAGGAAACTCCAGGGAGAACGTCACTGTTGAAAGTCTAAGTCGTGAAGTCTGTCAGACATTATGTTTTTCGGCTCTGAACTCCCAAAACTCTCTAGGAGGAGGTGGGGGAAGGGCGGGGAGGGGGGGGGAGGTGCAGGCCAGATCGAGATCACGACTCTAAGATGCCCCTCTGCTGTCACAAACTTTGGTTTTGTTTTGTTTTTTGTTTTTTTTTTCATTCTCATGTTTTGAACCTGAACTTCCTGGATGATTGGGGTGTCGCAAAGTTAAGTCACCCTGTGACAGCTGTCTTACCCACAAAGCTATTGCACACCGTTCAGAGCTGGGAAATCTAAACCTTATGAAGTTCACTTTGTTCCTCATGGACCAGATTCAACCGGAGCTCTTTTCAAGCTGCCTCTGCCACTGACGTCTCTCACTCTTGCTCCAATGATGAGATAATCACACACCCACAACTCAAAACAAAAGCTGCTCACAACACTGATTTGCCAATACTGAGCACACAGAACAAACAAAAGGAGACACCTCCGAAATAAGGATGTTCCAAGCTTGACCATAAACCATGTACCTGGCAAATGTATATACAGCAATAACACCTGCAGAAATGAGCAAACACAAATCAAAATTCATTTCAAAACTGGCACCAACAATGGTTACCAACCAAAATGTGTAATTTGACTGGAACCAATGTGTGTAGTAGTTTTGACGTAACGTCAGCACACAAAAAAACTTATAGAAGTACAAATACTACCATAAATGATTACATTCATGTATACAATTTTTTTTTCTTTTTAAAGAGAGAACCCCATTTGTCTAACACACCAGAAAACATATCTGATACTTTGTTATACCTCCCTAGAAACTCTGTAACAGTGAACATTGGTACACTTATTTCACTGGAAACTCCATAATAGTGAACAGATTCAACCATACTCACAACAATGTTTTCTCCAGGTTCCAGACGGCCTGCAGGCAGATACCAGGTCCCCCGACATCCGAGCTTGGCTTCCTGCACCAGGAGTACCCTCCCTTGGTCATCGAACACCACCGTCATTACGATGTATCCCATCCGGCTTTTTGTCTTGGGAAACAAACTGCACTGGGAAGGCAGGGTGAGGTGAAGGTCAGGATGGGAGGGAAGAGAGGGAGGGAGGGAGTGTAACAGGTCAAACCACAGAAGGTATGTTTGAAAATAAATATATATGTATGCCACATTCTTTACAGTGCTTTTTTTTTCATCGTAGCAGAAGTCAAACCCAGGTCAGTTCGTACAAACTTTTAGAGCTTTAAAAATGGTATCCCAGTTTCTCTGAACTTTTCCTTACTTTTAAGAGTACAAACCCTTTTTAGGATGTGATATATACTCATTTTGTAAACATAAGGTGCAAAGGGATGTTACACATTTCTTCCATAAGACCAGGAGACAACTCATGTTACTTGGTTTGATTGCAAATTGATCAAAAACTGATCATTTACATCTCAGAATGAGCTGTAGTAGTGAAGACAGGCCCAACTTTTTAATTTCTGATGCTCCGCATGGTCAAGTAAGAAGAAGAATGACTGATTCCCATCTTGGCATTGTTGCAACATGCGCAGACTGTTGAACGAGCTTGATATGTGTCCTGCCATTTACATATTTCACCCAAAAAAAATGTCACAGGCACACCGACAATCAGAAGTTCTGCACATACACACACATCGTGGATCCTGTGTGCAAATAATGTTCTATGTGGAGACCACTGAGTGCAACGTAGGATAATGTCCACAACTGGAGGAAAGAAAGAAGAGTCATTGAAGCTAAATGGTTGTTTGATAGGGGTTTTTTTTTTTATGGACTTAAAAGATTCAATGCTGTATATAATTGTTTGATAGTTTTTTTTTATGGACTTAAAAGATTCAAATCTGTGTAAAATGTGACTACTTTCCAGGTATGAAACTGAAAGTAGTTATGCTTAATCAATGAAAGGTGCCTGACAAGAGAGGGAAAATGAAACTTACTGGCAGCCTCTCTCTGAACATCAATACAGTCAATAGGTACGGCTTCTCCGGCCAGTATCCGGGTCAGGTCTTGGGTAACTGGATCGTTCTGTACTGTCTGTTCCTCCGCCCATGACTTCTGACTTTGCTGTGACATTATACAGGATCCACAGTAAGTTGAATGTGTCACCATGATGTCCATACTTTGTGCAAAGAAGTAGTATTAGAGTTTTACTACAAATAAAAAAAAGTCCACTATAGGACTTACAAGCTGAGATATACAGTTTCAATAATAGAAGTTCTGACAAATGTAAACCCCCCCCCCCCCCCCCCCCAAAAAAAAAAAAAAAAAAAAGAAAAAAAAAATTGAGTATATTAATCATTTCAGTCATTACTTTTCACTTGTTGGACGCAGAGACAAGTGGCATTTATAATGGAAATCTTGAAGAAGTATCATTAATTCTGCCTACAGAACACAATTCTTTGATCATTAGCAAGGAATCAAAGTGTAAAAGAGTGTTGAAAACATTCCATGGGCTGAACTAGTTCATGTGAATAATATATTCTGCTCATCAGATTGCAGAGAAAGGCAATTCTTTTTGTCTGCTAAGCATCTTTAATGCAGATCAAATTAATTGTTAAAAAAATAGATAAATAAATAATATGAAGATCTTACTTAAACAAGCCTTAAGACGAAGAAAAAGATAAACCAAAGCTGCAGGTGGGACCCAGAGAAACACTGTCCTTAACTGCCTGCACATATGTTCACATTGGGTACTGGCACACCGCGCATTCCATTAAGATGTCAAGATACATAATTGCTCGCTGGCAATGGCAGATGCCGTTGTATAATGACTACTGGATGTGACACAACTCAACCTCCACAGGAGCGTTCCCATAGGTGTACCAGCCCATATGACTGCAGATGACCCACATGCAAAAAATACCACTGTGAAGCAACTACCATGTGCATCTCGCAACCTCACTCATTGCTGTTCTGCTGACAGCTGAAGACAGTACAACTCCAAACAGGGCCAAGCTTTTGACATGAGGTCTTACATGCTGTCTGAAGAGAATCCCGGGTCACTGTCTTTCCCGCTGTCAACAGGACTTTCCCTGCGGGCAATGGGTCTTTCCACACAGTCACTGGGCCTTTCCCAGGAGTCAGCCAAAAGGCAGACAAGAAAAACGATACACCCAAACGTGCAGGTGGGACCAAGAGAAGTACTGTCCTTAACTGCTGAACAAACCAGCTAGGAGCAATCGTGCACCACCCTTGGAAGCCTGTATTGTGTTACAAAGGATATTCATGCTGATCAAATTATAAAAACAAAACAACTAAATAACAGTATGAAGATCTTACTTACAAAAGCCTAAATCTGATAATGTTGAAGGCTGTACAAATTGCAAAGCAAGAGATTAGGTAAGTACTTTTAATATCAAATGTGAACTCAGGTTTTGGACCTAATTAGAAAGCATGCCAGACTTTCTTCATTACCATGGACCATACCTTCTTTGTACAAGGACATTTTATGGCACTGATTATCTAAGTCTGACATACCACTCCCTCCTTGTTCCTCCTCTCTCCTTCTCTCATCCTGATCCTCCACACTCACTTCTGCTTTCCACTTCTCTCTCTCTCTCTCTCTCTCTCTCTCTCTTAGACACACACACACACACACACACACACACACACACACACACACACACACACGCACGCACATGCATGTGCGCGCATGCACACACAGGCACATGCACACATGCATGCGTGCACACACACATGTATACATACACACACAATACACAATAATCATGACACACCCACGCATAAAAAAAAAACCCATTCCAACACCAATAATTCACTACATAACATATCACTTGACGTAACAGTTGAATAGCTAAAAAAAAAATATGAAGCTCTGCTCATATGTCAATCTGACCAAAACAAAACAAAACATGCTATAATGCATGCATAACGAGAAAAAATAAAGAGATAACATTTTAAAATCTGTTACCATTCAGGTATGTGCACGCACGCAATCACACACACACACACACACACACACACAACACACACACACACACACACACACACACACATTTACTCACACCTGTTGATAGGAATGACTATGATGGTTTGATTTTGTTTTTTTAATTCAAAGAACAGATTTAAAACTGATATATCTGTGAGAATGAGTTTTAAATTGGAACATGCTGTAAACTGTGTCCATGGTCATACAGCTTCCCCACTCAGCTGAAGAATGTTTATTGTTTGAAATTTTAAGGAAGGGAGTTTACAGAAATCAATTTATAAACTAATTAAGCAGTTGTAAAAATAAGATAAAGTGAGTCTCCTTCTATCAAATTTCAGGAATGTGAAGAAGCTGACCACAAACGCATTTTAAAATCTTCCTAACCATGCGTTGATTCTCACTCTCTCTGTCTACGGATTAACTTTCATAGTGGGATTGGTTGTTGATGGTTCACACTTTGTTGTTCTCAGGCAGAAGGATTCCAGCTTTACACAATTTCTAAATAATGGTGAAGAAGTATTTGGTATATCTAAGAAACTTAATACTATTAACATGCTAAACAGTTCAGCCCTGACAAAGGAATGTCCTGATGTTATGTGCAATATTCTTCAGACTTTAAAGTCCAGAATGATAAAAGCAGGCCCTGTTCCTATAACATCACTGACCGGACCATCCATGGAAGCATAAAGCTGATTTCGGTTGTCAATTTTTGGCCAATGTCCACACCAATATAAACAAAGTTAGCCTGGTAAGTTAGCCATAGTAGGAAGTGAACAACAAGCAAATTTCCAATGTTATCAAGATTAACACAATATTCATCAGTGATGAGAGATCTTTAGCTGTGTTATGAGGTATGTGCACACTGCTTCATTCCTTCTTTTTTCCAAGAAAGGCAAGGTCTTTCATCATCCACTTCTGAAACAATACTACTCTCCTGATTTCACTGTCAGTGGGATATTTCATTTAACATTGGGAGCTGAGCTGTTCGCCATTTTACTAGCAATAAACTTCTGATTGCCTTGGCTGACGTAGGTCTACCAGGAACTATGCTCGTTTCACCAAGCCCATAATTTCTGTAACTATAAAACTATCCTCGGCAAGACTCCAACTCTTTTAAAAGTAACTTTTCTAAGATCACCTTGGTAATCCCAAAAATATTTAAACGGATAAAGTGTTTCACACACACACACACACACACACACACACACACACACACACACACACACACACACACACATGGCTGACTGAAACCAATTTACTGTCAGGTTAACTCATGGTTGT
>JADBJO010004292.1:286849-299349 GCA_016801955.1 Conus betulinus | reverse complement strand
AACAGTGACCGTTTTAAACTGTTTTTCACCTATTACAGTTCTTCGGGTTTTGGTGTGTACCAAAGATTTTTCTCTCTCGGTTCTCTCTCTCTCTCTCTCTTCTTTCTCTCTGCTCTAAACAATATTTCTTTGGATCTGTACAACACGGTTTTCAAAGATTTTTTCGGTGACCGTTTTAAACTGTTTTTCACCTATTACAGTTCTTCGGGTTTCGTGTGTACCCCCTCTCTCTCTCTCTCTCTCTCTCTCTCTCTCTCTCTCTCTCTCTCTCTCTCTCTCTCCGCTGCTGAATGAAAAAAACCGAATCATTGGTTTTTAGAGTGACTAATAGATTTCCTATGCGTGTACCTTCAGTCGTCGTTAATGTATTCGTTACTGCTTAAGGGTCACATAAATCGAACCCCATACATTGCCCTATAAAGCCTATCCTATACATGACGAGTTAGATACCAGGAGCAGGAAAAATTGGATTTCAAATGTGATACTAAAATTGCATGAATACAGCTTTGGTTTTGTATGACTTTTGTCAGGGTGCTGGTGACATGAATGATTTTATTCATGAGTTTTTATAAAGACAGGTTGATTGCAGGTGGCGGAGAGGGAATTCACCTGTTGAAGATGGCAGCAGATTTCTTATTCACAGACTATCGAGTCCCGTGCATTGTGCTACAAAGCATTTATGAGTGGTGACTGACAGACAATTTAAAACTATTGTTACAAAGTTCGTTTTCTGTATTTCTGTTATCTACGGACATTCTCAACATTACACAAGTGTAAATGATCCTAAGAGTACCTGTCAAGCCATAAAACACAAGAAAATGAAGTTCATTTTATTCTTTTATGTCCAGAATTCAGTTATCTTAGAGAGCAATATATTCTACCTTATACTTTAGATATCCTTGATTTTCAAATTCATTTTGTTAGTACCTTTACAAGTAAGAAAACAGTTAAATTTAGTACCACATATCTATAAACGGCGTTTAAACGACGAAATTCCCTAATATATACATAGAGAGGAATGGATTAAGCAGAGCCATTCTGGGTGCACCCTCCTTCTAAGGGCCATGGCCCTAGCAGATAAACCTGTGTGTGTGTGTGTGTGTGTGTGTGTGTGTGTGTGTGTGTGTGTGTGTGTGTGTGTGTGTGTCAGTGTGTGTGTATGCATGCGTGTGTGTGCGTAGGAGCGTGCGCGCGCGTGTGTGTCTGTCCGTCTGTCTCTCTTACACACACATACATACACACTTTCGCGCGCACACACACGCGCATGCATACACACACACACGCACGCAAGCACGCACGGACGCATGCACGCACGCGCGCGCGCGCACGCGCGCTCACACACACACACACACACACACAAAGTCAGGAGTGCATGCAACACACACGCAGAGCAGAGCAGCACACTATATTAGAGTAACTGGTTTATTTTGGATATATTCAATTATCAAATGACTATCAAATATCCTTTGTCCAGCGTTAAAAATCAAAGGTAAAAAAGGGGAACAGAAAAGCATAGCAACTGAGGAAAAGGTATATATAAATTCTTTTAAAAAGCCCAAACGAGCAGTCAAATTGACAGAAGACAATACGATCCGTCAAATGTGCATGTCTGTTGACAGTAAAACATCAAAGTATCGGTTTGAACACATACAAGATGATTCTATACACTTCGAATGTCATCAAATCCAACGATAGTTTTTGTAAAGAGTTTACATACATCTGCCCAGATAAACCATGGCCCGAACTATCAGACGCTTCATCCCCACCCCTTCACACACACACTCATAGAGAACTTAAGGTTATGTATTCCCAGTTTATATAATGACAATGCCAATCACACACACACACACACACACACACACACACACACACACACACACACACACACACACACACGTTAGTACCATAAAAAGTCAAAGGACACAGGGATTTCTTTTTTTTTTTGGCAAGACTGTTTCAGCAAGGATCGCAGGCTCTTTTAAAGCAATGTCGTAGAGCGGGTGAACAGAGCCAACGCTGGATACGCATAGCACATGCAGTAATGAACTGGCTCTAACGCTTTAAGGCTTACAAGCTACACTGGCTTGGACGTGGTTTAAAAAATAATCCATGATTTTCCTCAATTCTTTGCGCAGGTCTGAACAGTTAGCCGATAAACAGACAGGAGAGGGATGACTCACGTGCTCAAAGCAAGGTCTCCGTCTCCCGTATCACTGCAGTCAATTTTCAGGGTTCAAACGTTTTTACTCTTTTTGGCTAATTTTCATTTAGAACTGCTGAAAATCCACAGTTGTCCTAGACTTTTTATCAGTAGTACATGATACCCATACGGAAACCCATTGCAATTACGACCAATGTGTGTCGTTTCTGGAGGGTAATTGTAAACAAACAAACATGCAAAAATAACGATCGGCTTGGGGTGAAACGATGGATGAAGTGTTGGGGTGGGGGACCTGGAAAAGTAAACTGCATTGGTTTTATGAACCACAGAGATGACCAGCCACGGAGAAAAGGAATGGGGAGAAAGAGAAAGGGGGCGAGGCTTGAGGTTGAGGACGGGTGGTAGTGTGGGTGGGGAGGGGGAGGGATGTATATGGCAGGGAGTACCTATCTGGAGCTGCAGTATCAGCGCAGACTTTGTTTAGTAGTAGTAGTAGTAGTAGTAGTAGTAGTAGCAGCAGCAGCAGCAGCAGCAGCAGCAGCAGTAGTAATATCAGTACAGCAGTATTAGTAGTAGTAGTAGTAGATCGAAGCAGTAGGAGGAGGAGGAGAAGGAGCAGCAGCAGCAGCAGCAGCAGTAGTAGTAGTAGTAGTAGTAGTAGTAGTAGTAGTAGTAGTAGTATCAGTAGTAGTAGATTGCGGGCCCCATAAACTTAAAGTTACAAGTACTTAACACGGACAGAAGATCAAAACCAGTACTATCGTCAAGAGAAGGAACATGACACGAATATGGCATAATCATCTTAAGATCAACTGACCAGACCTAACAGAAGAAGAAGAAGAAGAAGAAGAAGAAGAAGAAGAAGACGAGGAAGATGAAGAAAAACCCTGTATGACACAGTGCATGGAGAAAGCAGAGGCAGAGAGAAGAGGCGAAAGTACAAAACCTGGGCGTAAGACAAGTACTTTTGGTCGGAGTCCACGGTTACAGCTTAGACCCAAAACACTACATATTCTCTATTGCAGTCAAAGCTGTACCTTGTTTTTTCTCAGAACATCAGCCATTATCAAACCATATTGATCGCACAGTGCAGCTCTTGACCCACACCCTACCTGACTCTGAGGCAGGTTCATGTCTGTTTCTTTTTCTATGCAAGCACGATCCACATGACCCTTCATTTTCCTGTCGTCTGCTAGACTTTTCACGCCAAAATCCTAGTGCCCTACCAATGGCGTAGAAACACATGGAGTCCAGAAGTCATGCACCATTCTGTCATTTTTGCTGACGTATGGTATTGAACTAATTACTGACCTAAAATTTCAGGATATAATCATCATTTTCACATTCAATTTTTTTTTTTGTCCACAGAACCAGGGCGATTTTCATCTGTTCAAAACTGCTTTGTTGTTACTACTTGACCTTTACTGTAACCGCGAACTCTGACCTGCATTCTTCACAAGCTCTCAGATGGTGCGACATTGTCAGAAAGTCACCACGTTACAAGATAGGCCAAGGAGATACCTCAGAACCACCTACCTCGCATCTTTAACGATTGTGTTTGAAACCTACTCAAAAGCAGTCTTTGCCGTGGTGAAACATTGGCGTTGAACAGGGTGAAGAATTATTTCACTTGAACGTTTCATAGGTCCGATTTTCATTCTATCGTGAGACATAATTTTGCTGGGTTTCCCAAAGACTGTAGCATTGGCTGTAATGGGTGGTATGGATTAATTAGCTAAACAGTGCGTTTCACAACAAATGGATTAGTTAGCTAAACAGTATATTTCACAACATGTCAGTGAAGTAGTCACCTCCAGTTGGATATCACCGCATTGACTAAATCAGTTCTTTGCATGCACATCTAACATTTGAATGGACTTTCATGTTGCCCTTTTTCTACTTCTTTGTCCGTTGAAAGCTTTAATTTTTCACAAAATAATACAGTTGATCATTTAAAATCATGTCCAACCGCTTGGAATACGAACATAAGGATGAAAAGATCCCTTACATCTAGTTTTAGTTCCGTCGACTGAGCATTGTTTGACTGACCACTACTCAAAGTTTATATACGAAGATAGTAGTACGTTGAGCTGCAAGACATGGTCGTGTTAAAAATGTGTTGCATTTCTAAAAATAAAATAAACCACCCCATAACTATGTCGTATCCACTGTGAAGTCGTAAATCATTCTCCAGTAAGAAATTTGTTACGTCCTAAGTTTAAGTACATTTCTGCAAAAATTGATCTTCAGAGGAAACTACTAAATTTACGAACGAAAATGGGGAACAAAACTTTTAGACTAGATATAAAGTTAAACTACAGAGAGAGTGGGTCTGACCAGTGGCAACAGAAGAATGTTCGTGTTATGTACAAACACACACGAAAAACCTGCAACTAACTATACTCAGTCTTCCAGGCTTTTTTCATCTTTCTTTTTATGTCTATCCAAGGGATAGTGTGTACATACTTATCTATTTTGAAGTGTGAGGCGATGGAACAAAACGTCACTGGAAAATAAAAAGATGGGAGGAATTGGGAAGACAGGGTCAGTATGAAGAGAAAGAAAGAAATAAGAGAAACACACAGACAGACAGACAGACAGACAGACAGACACACACACACACACACACACACACACACACACACACACGCACGCACGCACGCACGCACGCACGCGCGCACGCACACACACACACACACACACACACACACACACACACACACACACACACACGCACACACACACACACACACACACGTCAGTCCGATACTGTACAGGAGTTGCCTCGATAGCTTCAACCAAACACAGATACTACCGAACGGTCGAAAGATCGCAGGGTTCATAATGACCTATATTTACAGATTCCAAAGTTAGGTCACACAGACAGACATACGGTCAAAGGTCACTATGTTCCGATAGGTCACCATTACCCGGGTTGCCTTGAAGTTTGAACCCAACAAGTCGGGGTGATCCGATGATGGTCAGTTTTGTCTTGATAATGGCCAACCATGCCACTGACCCCAGCACCGTCACTTTGACCTTTGATCAAATTTGCCATCATTGTCTTTGGACGTGATGACCTTTAGTACTTCAACCATCAAAGCTAGTTCACCGTGAACTTTGACCTCGATTGACCATCTTGACCGTAAGGTCGCGATGTCTTACAAAAGTCAACAACCACTCAGGTAAGGTTGTCAAGAGTCTTGACCTCCAGATCACGTGATGTGTGTATCTATACCTTTGACCCTGATCTAGGTCATCACGAGATCGACCGACCTTGAGATCCGTCGACAGTGGGATCGGTCAAGCAATGGATCTGTTGATTGCAGGTTGTAGGACTGAGGAATATATGACAAGAAGCCTCGAGAAAAGAAGTCTTCCATTAAGTATTCCCTACCCTGAAAACAACTGGAATTATTTTTCTTTTTTCTTTTCTTTTTTATTCATTTATTTATTTATTTATTTTTGGTCTTTGCCCATACAAGATTTATTTCCCAACCAAACATTCCTTCCCTTCAAGGACCTGTTTCTTGTGGAGAGTAAGGGTTGGGGTGGGTGGGTATGATGGGGGGAATGAGAGGGGGAGGGGTGGGAAAATGACATTAAACAGCCCCAGCTCAAGTTCCAGCAAAACATAAACTGAACCATAGATCAAAATAGAAATTAGACACACACACACACACACACACACACACACACACACACACACACACACACACACACACACACACACACCATATATATATAATATATATATATATATATATATATATATATATATATATATATATGACAGCATGATTGATTCATCAAATACACATCCTTACAGAGCATCACATACACTCTTTCAGTCGGGTTGACTTTGTTTAAAACAACGTCTTTTTCTGCATGAAATATTTAGTAACATCATCCGAGTTACAATGTTCCTGAACACTTGGAGTTACATGTTTTGTGGGCTAAGTAGGAGTGAAAGACTTTAAACTATTCAAATGTTTTCTTATGTGATGATGTGTGGTTTTTTCTTTCTTTCTGTAATCAAAATGAGAGATCAGAAAGAGAGAGAGAGAGAGAGAGAGAGAGAGAGAGAGAGAGAGAGAGAGAGAGAGAGAGAGAGAGAGAGAGAGAGAGAGAGGAAATATGGCACATAAACCATCATAAACGATCATTTTCTTCTGTCACATATCGATGATTTATCTTTCTTTCGTAATTACAAATATGTGCACACAGTTCGCTGCAGTTTAAAATAGCAGGGCTTTTACTGTACAGTATATTATTAGTATGATTCCTATATTTTGTTGATCTAAGAAAGCATACTTTGAATCCTATGTTAGTTTTTAAAAAAGCGCTTACTTCCTTTAAACTAACATTTAGTGTACTACTTTCGTTACACTTAACTGCTTCAAACAAACACCATGCTGTTTACTTATTATGCAGCATGACATGCACTGATTTTCATTATGATTGATAAATTCATGTTCTTCGTATTTTCATACAAACTGTGACTTAACAGGCCATTACAAAAAAGACGTAGAAACGAACAACAACGACTACGGTTTTAGCATTTCAACGTACCTTCATAGAGAAAGGTATAAGTACTTAAATATGATTTCATGAAAACGTTTCAAGTGCTAATGGTTACAGAGCATCAATCTTACTTCTCTGCCATAAATGGGATGGAGGTAAATACACAGTGGTCAATACATTCTTTCAATATCAGTAAAAAAAAAAAAGAAAGAAAGAAAGAAAGAAACAAACAAAATACATCCAGTACATGTTCTCTCCCACGTAAGAATTGGTTGTCCTTCAACAATAATGGATGATTCGGTTAACACTTACAATCATCTGCATGTCCATGTTCTTGACACGACAAAAGCACTTTGCATTATTATGTTAACAACGCCAGCAAACATAATCATGATCTGTAACGTTTCGTATAGATAGATAGATAGATAGATATTTTATAATAAGTAACTAGCTAGATAGATACTTAGATAGCTACATACATACGTGCATACGTACATACATACATAGACAGGATATAGTAGATAGACAGAATGATAGACAGACAGACAGGATGCGGCAGACAGATAGACAGAGATAGAAAGATGGGTAGATAGATAGACAGACAGATAAATAATCCCTAACTTGAAGGTCTTTTTAAAACTGAAAATACACACAAAGTTTGTGTTTTATTCCTTAACGCTCATTTTCAAACCTAATACACTATGAAAAGCAAAAAGGTCTTTCATATATCTACATCTATCTATTTGTGTGTATATATAAATGTATTCCCCCCCCTCTCTCTCTCTCTCTTAGAATACACTTGAACAGAGTGTACAAAATTCGCACAGTAATGCACTCTATAGCAAAGCCTTAAAACGGACAGCTCAAGTCTGCAATAGATCAATGCACTCCAATTGATAAACCTCCACGACATTTGGACAACAATCTCCAGCAATGTTAAAACAAAAATGCTACAGAGCCTGTCTGTCTTAAAACATGAAGCAACGTCACGTGTTAAACACATTTCTTTAAACTTTGCCTCATGCTGGCGACAGAGGGTTGCACGTCCAGTTCATTTACAACAGAACAAGATACCCTAAATGCCAAGGTGATGATGGTCTGAGGAAAAACAGCGTTAGACGCACGTAGGAAGTCTGTGTTAAGCAGCAGTAACACTATGTGGTATGTTACAAATGGTGGCGGATGTTAATATCATTCGATTCAATCAGCTGGCAATTATTGCACTCTGCGTGCAAAACTGTAAACACTGGAGAAAAAAACGAGCCTGTGTTTAGAAAAATGAAGAGAGAGAGAGAGAGAGAGAGAGAGAGAGAGAGAGAGAGAGAGAGAGAGAGAGAGAGAGAGAGAGATTCAAAATGGGAAGGAGGAGAGAGAGAGAGAGAGAGAGAGAGAGAGAGAGAGAGAGAGAGAGAGAGAGAGAGAGAGAGAGAGAGAGAGAGAGAGAGACAGACAGACAGACACAGAGAGAGAGAGGAGGACAGACAGACTGACAGACAGACACACATACACACTGAGACAGACTGACAGACAGATTACCTAGGACATAGGCCTACTCGATCCATCGAACACCACAAAACCTAAGCAGCAAGGAACTCTTGCAGCTGCTGATGATATCATAAACATGTTGGCGCGTTGCTGATCGTTGAAAGCGTACATTTGCCATGGGATAATGGAACTGTAAAAGACTCATTCAAAAAGAAAAAAAAAAAAAAGGGTGGGGGGGGGGGGGGGGGGGTGGGGGTGGGGGGGGGGGGTGAAACCACACGGAGACACTTGGACGTTCCGTTGGACCTCTTCACAAAATAGTTCTTCAAGCTTCGAAAATTGGACCACTTCTAGACATGGACCACTCTTCGAAATGGTTCAGTTCTTGTGTGTGTGTGTGTGTGTGTGTGTGTGTGTGTGTGTGTGTGTGTGTGTGTGTGTGTGTGTGTGTGTGTGTGTGTGTGTGTGTGTGTGCGTGTGTGTGTGTGTGTGTGTGTGTGGTGTGTGTGTGTGTGTGTGTGTGTGTGTGTGTGTGTGTGTGTGTGTGTGTGTGTGTGTGTGTGTGTGTGTGTGTGTGTGTGTGTGTGTGTGTGTGTGTGTGTGTGTGTGAAAATGATCTGAAATGGACCACTTCAAACCATGGAACTACTTCCATAGGAAGACTCATTCCCTAATACAGCGCGTGAGATGACATAAAATCACCTGTAGAGTCAGTCAGGGTCAATGTGCAGATTGTCCCTGACTGTGTTCCTGACTGCCTGTACTTGCCTGCCTTAGTAAGCTACTGATGAGTTAGCTGTTTTCAAAGCACTGTGAAAAGAAATTGGCCATGAGCTTGTCAATTCATAATGCTGAAACAGTTTTCTGTATGAAATTGTGGGAAAACACACGTGAAAGTGGGGGAAAGTGTGGAAGAGGGAAAGGACGGAACTCGAGGAAAGTGGTGGCGGTGGGGGGGGGGGTGGGGTGGGGGGGTGGGGGGGGGGGGGGCGGGAGCGGTAATGTTGGTCGGGGAACTGTAGAAGATGGAGGGGGGTGGGGGAGGGTTGCAGAAAATAAGAAACATGTGTGAACTGTCGTGTTGTCCACTGACTTCTGAAAACAACCAGAAGTCACGATAAAAGTTTTTTTTTTTTTTTCCTCTGCAGTCTTCAATCCAACAACTCACTCACAGATATACATACAGAAGAAAAACAAAATGACAGCAGGTTGATCGTAATGCGTTTTACCTACACGCATGTACCTAGTTACATATTGCACACGGTCTCCCAGTTCATTGCCATTCTGAAGAGCAACGCCTCTTTGCTCCAACACAGAATTTCTTCCAATATGCATCTGTCACAAATGATGAATCCGATCGTCGGTAATTTCGTGGCGAGATAGGCAACACGTCAAAACAAACAAACAAATAAACAGATTGAAAAAAAAAAAACCTTACGATAGCCAAGAAAACTTCGACAACAACAACAGCAACACATGACATTCTTGCCATTCATGTCTGAAATTGACAGAATCATGAGTCACCCTGCTTGGAAGGGAGACATTTTCGGAAGCTGAAACGGAGTCGACCTAAATATATATATATATATATATATATATATATATATATATATATATATATATATATATATATATTATGTGTGTGTGTGTGTGTGTGTGTGTGTGTGTGTGTGTGTGTGTACACTTCGCCCCTCACCATGTCCTATGTCATGTAGACATATCTTTAAAAAAAAAAATCTAGGTCAACAGTTGTATATTTTCTCGCGCACTCTTCATGGAAAGAAAAGTTTCTGGTGGCGGCACGACCGTTACTGGGTCAGTCAGGTAGGTCTGCCAAGTTTTGTCCAAATGAACAGCTCAAGACCACTTCTGATGCCGGGAAGTTAGACCCCATACTTCGTTCAGATTCCTTCGACTGGAGAACCGTGTTATCAGGCCCACTTTCAGAAGATATTATGGCATGGAGCTATGTGCTATAACAGACATATAACAAGGAGCTATGTATCATTTCACAACTGTGTGGAGCTGTGCGTGTTGTCATACTACTCTCACATACCCCCTTGTGTCAGCATGACCACACAGAGAACAACGTCAGCATGTATCATCCCTGCTTCATTCATACGTATCATCATACTCTTCGAATGGAGGTGTCACACAAACTATTCCGTGAAGCTTCTGGTCGTACCTTCAAGCAAAATAACTTCACTTCTCTGACGGAGTTGTTTGCGTCACCACTTTCTGACGTCAGCAATGTATTACACAAAGAGCTTTCACGCACAGTTGCCTGCCCTCCCATCTCCATGCAGTAGCTTCCACCAGCCTCACAATAACAGCAGCGTCGTATTTCACCACACTAAACCTTTCTCCATCCCCACCCCCCCAGCCTGCTTCCAACATAACCCCTAATTAATCCCAAGTGAACATACTGATGAAAATGCTTAGGGAGGTTAGTTACAAGTCTCAGTCTCTCTAACACTGCTGAATTTCCGCTTGTGTTCCAAGGAAAACTGTCATGAGACTTTTCAGAGTTTTGTGATCATCATCTTCTATGTACAGGGGAGTCACATCTTTTCACATGGAAGGAAGACACTGCTCCTTGAAGATACGTACATGCAGAGCAGTACTTTATTGTCATAAGAAAAAAGTTACAGAGAAAAAAACTACACACAGTGTGTATTTCACGTGGAACGAATCACCACTCTCTTCTACGTGGTCTCAGTAGGTTGCGGTAATAGTTTCTTAGGCACAGACTGAGGCAATCTTTTTTTCTTACAATCTCCCTTTCAAAGGGCACTTTACTGAAAAAACACGTCTTCAATAGGAATATTGCACACTGAAAGGCAACAGAGATGGAGATCGACTTGAAATAGAAGAATATCCACCTCTAGTTCGCAGCAGTATATCAGCACACATAAGGAGCTATAATGACGGTTACTCTTCTTTGCACAGTGGGCAAAATAAGGTTTGATTTCCTATGAGTCAACGCTTTTGTGTTGTGCAGACTGATACAAGACTGCTACTTCAAACAGGCAGAGAATCAATACAACCCTCAGTTCGTTAGAGTCAGAAGAACACCGCTTGGCTCTGGTGACCTGACGGGCGTTCTTCCATCATGCAACACAGGAATGAGCGGCAGCCTCTTTGTGGCAAACAACAAACGTCAAATTACCGCGCAACACACTGACACAGTCCCCGCGAAGCAAGACGTGTTAGACCCCCCCCCCCCCCCCCCCCAAACACTCTCAAGTAACTCCTCCCCCTAGGCGAAGACATGTTTAGATTCCCCCGAACAACGTCACAAGACTCCCAAGCGAAGGATACTTTGTACCCCCGAACTCCCCGCAAACACTCTCAAATATCTCCTCTAGCCGGACACATGTTTAGATTTCCCCAAACAGCGTTACAAACTCCCAAGCGAAGGATGCCTTGTCCGGCTCCCTCATATTGGTGTGTGACTGTACCAAGGTGCCCGTTAAATGCTCTCCCTTTACATCACTGTCAGACACCCGTTTCATGCACGTTGTGCTGTGACTGTACCAAGGTGCCCCGTCAGATGCTCTCCCTTTACTGTGACTCAGATGCGTTTCATCATGCACGTTGTGCTGTGACTGTACCAAGGTGCCACTGTCAGACACCCGTTTCATGCACGTTGTGCTGTTACTGTACCAAGGTGCCCGTCAGATGCTCTCCCTTTACATCACTGTCAGACACCCGTTTCATGCACGTTGTGCTGTGACTGTACCAAGGTGCCCGTTAGATGCTCTCCCTTTACATCATGCACTGTCAGACACCTGTTTTTCATGCACGTTGTGCTTGCGAGCCTGAGAGGCGGGAGAGGCAGCGGCAGGGGCGGCTTCTTGTTCACCACGGCGTACACATCCCCATTCACCACGATGGGAGGCGGGGGCGGGGGCAGGTCTGCATCATCGTCGAAGTCTTTGAACCCATCACCCACGACCTCCTGCTGCTGCTGGGTGCCGAAGGTGGACAGGGACCGTGGGAGAGAAGCGGAGGTGGCGTGCTCAGGACTCCCAGGGTAGTTCTTCGGGTAGCCGGGCAGCGTGGTGGGGCGCTGGGCAGGCAGCGTCTGCACATGCGAGGGGGAGAGAGGCACGTCCGGGACGATGACCTTGTTCAGGTTGTCGTAGCTGCCGTCTTCCAGACTGGACGCCGGAGACGACTCCTTGCAGAAGACTTCCTGATCCTCGTCGTCGTCGTCGTTCTGCTGCTGCTGCTTCCCGACGGACTCTTCCGACCCTGAGGGTAAAGGAGTGACCATGGCGACGGGCTGGGAGAAGGAGACACTCTTGCTCCGCTTGCCAAGGACGGG
>JADBJO010004292.1:281849-284349 GCA_016801955.1 Conus betulinus | reverse complement strand
ATTTCCATCAGGTCTGTGTGGAAAAATATGATATCATAAATATCTAATATGGCTATTATCACAACAATCATATACGGCACATATTCATAATTCAATTTATTTCCGAAAACAGCATCTTATACGGGAGCCATTTGGAAACAAAATCTTCAAACGCATAATGTTTTCAACCATGTATTCTTCGGCTCTATTTGGCCTAATACTTTCAGTACAGGAAAGGGGTCTTTTCTTCCTTAGCCTACATCGGTGCAAGTAGTGTTTGGCGAATGGTATTATGAACAGAAGACAGAATTGATCTATACATTTATCAAAATCCAGTTATGATCAGACTTTCGGTCATCCGCAAATCAAATACCTTTAAACATTTTTCGGTCTGTAATTTTTCAAAACTTGAGAATGACCGTACAATACTAAAACAAGTGCAATATGTTATTCCTAAATGTGTAACAAAAAGTACATTAATCTCTGTTCAGCACACGCATTTAAGCTTACTTCAATACAACATCAGTCCCAAGACATGTGGGTATTATCCTTAATCAGAACCATTTCAGTTTCACACTAGAAGTTTACTCAATTTTTGAAAAAAAAAAAAAGCTTTGCCAGTCTTTCTCTACACATTCTCAACAATTCAGGGTTTTTATTCCTACTTCAGATGTACACTTCTTTCTTGGAGGAAAATTTAGAAAGAAAAGGGGTTAGTTACCGCCACAGACGCAGACAAACAGATTACAGGACAAAACACAATGCATTTCGACCTCTTGGGTCTTCTTCAGGCATAAGATAAGTGGTTTCTCGTTCTTCGTTTTCACTGTCCTAAATGTTATTTGTTTGTGCCTGAAGAAAACCCAAGAGGTCGAAATGCATTGTGCTTTGTCCTGTAATTTATTTGTCTGCGTCTGTGGCGGTAACCAACCCTTTTTCTTCCTACACTGTACTTCATTTTCCACCCTCAGTCTCTTCGTTTTGAAACCATCTTTCTGGGAAATATATCTCAAGCACTACCTTTGGCCTGCAGCCACACAAACGCTGAACCCTTGGTAGCCGAACTGGTAAAGGTAAGCGTGACATTCTCCACAGGTCGCGTGTAGATGGTTCGAAACCCGTAGAAGCCAAGATGACCACACTGGATGTTCCAGCGGTAGTCCTCTTCGTCCTTAATCGCCAGCTCCTGAAAGAACCGTGTCTCGTTATACATCGATTGGCTGATCGATTCAGGAATGAGTAAACACAGTTAGCAATAACTCAAAACTCTGATGGAAGTACAGGAACACTTAAACACTTACGTGTATGCACACAAGCACAGGTTCATACATATACCCATAAACGCACTCGTGTAGGCGCGCGCGCCCTGGCACGTACGCACGCATACGCGCACGCATACATTACACACACAGGCGCGCGCGCGCACGCAGGCACGCACGCACACACACACACACACACACACACACACACACACACACACACACACACACACACACACACACACACAAACACACGCACGCGCGCGCGCGCGCGCACACACACACACACACACAGTTCGCGATTCAAATTTCATACGGAAGCGTTTTCGTTTGTTTTTTTTTTTTCTTTTTTTACTTTTTCTTACCCCCCCCCCCCCCCCCCCCCCCCCCCTTCTTTTTTTTCTACCGGACCTTACGGTAGGGATCAGACTACTAGTCTTCAAATGTGATCCAAAACCCGAGCTCTTATCGCACGTAAATGAACCTACGGCAGCACAGAAATTATCCATGGGAAAATCATGTCCAATATTCAATGGTAGAAAAAAAAAAACATAGATAGACAAATATAGATAAATAGATAGATGACAAATAGACAGATAGATAGTTAGACAGACAGACACATAGATAGACAGACACATAGATAGATAGATAGATAGATAGATAGATAGATAGATAGATAGATAGATAGATAATTATACAAATGAGAGTCGCAGCACAGTGGCGACACACAGAAATCTGTCGTGTCGATGATGTTCAACACCGCAGTACACAACACCATATATCCAGCGCATTACCCCTTCTCTTCGGTACGTTCCTTCGTACCCCATACCTCCAGTTGTCTACATTTCACACGTATATCTATCTATCGATCTGTACTCTAAAGAGCAGCTGTATTAGAAACTTACGTGATTGTTTTTCACCTCTTTTGTTTTAACTTACAAATATACCTGTGCATGAATCGCCGAATTCTGTCAACTTTCTCGCGATTGGCAGAAAAAGAAGGTATTCATTATTATTTTGTTAGAACTCGTCGCGTCTCTCTATTCAGGGGACGTAATGCACTATCGTCATCAGCGAAAAAACCAAAAGTCGGGAATTGCAACGGTTATCTCTCTTACTATGCAGACCCACAGCCATGTCCCGCTACCCAGTCCGGTTACCGCCCAGTCTCGCACACACATATATAATACAACACACGCATGCATGCACGCACGCACGGTCGCTCGCACACACGCACGCACACGCACATATTCACGCACGCG
>JADBJO010004292.1:271849-279349 GCA_016801955.1 Conus betulinus | reverse complement strand
CGGCGAGCCCATGGGGGCTGTCGTTGGACGGACGTGGAGGCGCCCTCCGGAGGGAGAGCTGACTCACGCCGGCTCCGCGACTAAGAAATTGTTGTCGTCAGTAGAGGGCTTAGTAGTGGTGTCTTGCGTATGCTAGATCAGAACAGGCGCCACTGAACACCACCGAAGTGACTCGGCAGCAGTGCAGTGTCTCCTCCGGTGGGTTGCCTCTTGACGACTTGACACTGACTGCTCCCTGTGGATTGCCGGTGCCGGGGCTGCGGGCGGGGCCGACCGGGCTGTGGCTGTGGACGGGGTATCGGAATGAGCGGCGTGGGTGCACTGCCTCTGATGTGGCGCAGAGGTTGGGACAGAAAAAAAAGCTTCTATCATCAACTGCAACAAAAGGCTTTTATCATTAACAGCAGTAGAAGGCTGCCATCATCAACAGTAGTAGAAGGCTGCCATCATATAGCAGGAGAAGGCTACTATCATCAATAGCAGGAGAAGGCTACTATCATCAACAGCAGGAAAAGGCTACTATCATCAACAGCAGGAGAAGGCTACTATCATCAATAGCAGGAGAAGGGCTACTATCATCAACAGCAGGAGAAGGCTACTATCATCAACAGCAGGAGAAGGCTACTATCATCAATAGCAGGAGAAGGCTACTATCATCAACAGCAGGAGAAGGCTACTATCATCAACAGCAGGAGAAGGCTACTATCATCAACAGCAGAAGAAGAAGGCTACTATCATCAATAGCAGGAGAAGGCTACTATCATCAACAGCAGTAGAAGACAGCTACCATCAACAGCAGTAGAAGACTGTTATCATCAACAGCAGCAGAAGACTGTTATCATCAACAGCAGTAGAAGGCTACTATCATCAATAGCAGCAGAAGACTGTTATCATCAACAGCAGCAGAAGGCTACTATCATCAACAGCAGTAGAAGACTGTTATCATCAACTGCAGTAGAAGACTGTTATCATCAACAGCAGCAGGAGGCTGCCATCATCAACAGCAGTAGAAGACTGTTATCATCAACATCAGTAAAAGACTGTTATCATCAACAGCAGTAGAAGACTACTATCATCAACAGCAGCAGAAGACTGCTATCATCAACAGCAGTAGAAGACTGTTATCATCAACAGCAGCAGAAGACTGCTATCATCAACAGCAGTAGAAGACGTATCATCAACAGCAGTAGAAGACTGCTATCATCAACAGCAGTAGAGAAGCTACTATCATCAACAGCAACAGAAGACTGTTATCATCAACAGCAGTAGAAGACTACTATCATCAACAGCAGCAGAAGACTGCTATCATCAACAGCAGTAGAATACTGCCATCATCAACAGCAGTAGAAGACTGTTATCATCAACAGCAGTAGAAGACTGCTATCATCAACAGCAGTAGAATACTGCTATCATCAACAGCAGTAGAAGACTGTTATCATCAACAGCAGTAGAAGACTGCTATCATCAACAACCGTAGAAGGCTACTCTCATCAACAACACAGCAGAATACTACTATCATCAACAGCAGTAAAAGACTACTATCATCAACAGCAGTAAAAGACTACTATCATCAACAGCAGTAAAAGACTACTATCATCAACAGCAGTAGAAGCCTACTATCATCAACAGCAGGAGAAGGCTACTATCATCAACAGCAGTAGAAGCCTACTATCATCAACAGCAGTAGAAGCCTACTATCATCAACAGCAGTAGAAGGCTGCCATCATCAACAGCAGTAGAAGACTGCTAACATCAACAGCCGCAGAAGGCTACTATCATCACAACAGCCTCAGAAGGCCACGATCATCTATAGCAGCAGAGGCCTAGTACCATCGACAGCAATCAAAGACCAGTATGAGATGCAGTAGCAGTAGATGGCTAGACTCCGCAGCAACCATGAAAGACCAGGATCAGGTGCAACGGCAGTAGGAAGCTAGTATCAGCGGCAGCAGTAGCAACAGAAGAGTAGTACCAGCAACTATATATCAGAGGCAGACTAGCGTCAACACTAGCAACATTAGACCAGCATCAACACCATCAGCAGTACACTAGTATCAGCAGTCGACTAGTAGGTATCAGCAGCGTAAGTAACAGACGTGTGTCAGCAGCAGCAGCAGTAGACTAGTATCAAAAACATCAGCAGTAGACAGACACAAAAAAAACAGCAGAAGTAAGTAAGAGTAGCATGAAATGCTCAAGTAGTAGATTAGTACCAGCAACAGCAGTAGTAGACTAGTATCAGCAGCAGTAGCATCGTAGACTAGTGTCAGCAGCAGTAGAAGACTAGAATCTCAGCAGCAGCAGAGGTAGCGGTAGACTAGTACCAGCAGCAGTAGTACTAGACTAGCTAGTATCCGCAGCAGTAGTCTAGTACACTAGTATGAAGAGCAATAGAAGAAGACTATAGTATCGGCAGTAGAAGCTCGAGTCACAGCAGCAGTAGGGTTCATGGCGGCAGAGGCACAAGTAATGCACAACAGTCGTGTGTCACAGTCGTGATAGCAAGATGGCAACGCCATTGGAGCCGTCCGCGTCTTGCACGTGATAACAGTAATAACGATGCAGGCGGCAATAGCACAGTGTTTCACTGTTCGAATCCACGATAGTCCAGCCGATCACATGCGGACACACCTACTATGGACCTTTGCGGTCGGCTGAGCTATAAACAACATGAAGGGACCACACGGGATCTATTTACAGGCTGTCTCCATGCTTACGACTGGACATTCCTCATATGGAAACAAAACCAAAACCCTGAACATCGAAATGTGCACGCGAAGATACAGACACAGACACATACACATACAGGCAAACGCGCAAGCGCGCGCACACACACACACACACACACACACACACACACACACACACACACACACACACACACACACACACACGCACGCACGCACGCACGCACACACACTCATAATCATGAACACACACACACACACACACACACACACACACACACACACACACACACACACACACACGCGCGCGCGCGCGCGCGCGCGCGCGCGCGCGCGCGCGCGCGCGCGCGCACACACACACACACACACACACACACACACACATAATCATAACCACAAACATTTCACATGCAAACAAACACACACATACATACAAACACACACACACACACACACACACACACACACACACACACACACACACACACACACACACACACACACACACACAGAGTTCAATGCACAACCAATCATAACATCAGCATTGAAAACCTTAAGTAGACAGGATGAGGTCGTGCAGTCTGCGTAAGACATTACGCTTAAAGTGTTCACAGTCAAGAGTTTCTTGGTTCGTTTGTTTGCTGTTTGTTTCAGCACAGCAAGAGAGATCTTCCAACAACACTCCAGTGCAACAAAACGACATCTCAACACACCCTGTAAGCCAACGGCACTGCTGTTAAGGTCAACTGGTGACCGTCCACGTGGTCAAAACTCTTTCCTCGTTGTCAAATGACGAAATACAAAAACGTTTAAGTCGTTGTCAAATTATAACGCACAAAAACTCTTAACTCGTTGTCAAAATTTTTATATATAAACTGTTAAGGCAATCCATTGTAAGAAGAGACAAAAAAGAGGGGTTGGGATTTCATAACAAACGCAGTTCAAATGAAGCTGTAGGACAGAAGTAGAATAGATAGTTGTAAAGAAAGAGACATCCAACAGAGATTTGTGGGAAAGAAAAAAAAAAAAACGGAGTCAGGGAGCAGTAGAAAAGAGGACAAATCCTCAACACAAGATTTCCAGAGGACGGGAATACGACTTACGATGAGAGACATCCACATCCGCCCACCCTCTCTCACTCCACTCCCCACCCCCCACCCCCATTCTCTCATCCTTTTTCCGCGCCCCTCACCCGTTCGCCTCCCCCCCCCCCCCCCCCCCCCCCCCCCCTCACCTTCATACTCCAAGTCTCCCTACGGGAATGAGCGCAGGAAAGGGGGGGGGGGGGGGGGGGTGAGGGGTGTGTGGAGCGGGGGCAGGGAGGGGGGAGGGGATGTGCATGCAGCTTGCTTGATGGGGTATATCTCAACATTAGCAAACAATAACACGCACAGCTACAAGTGTGCACCAATAAAGCCCGTTGACCCAAAAGTTCGACAGTTAGTCGGTCGGTCACCACGGCCAACAGTCCTAGCAGAGAGTCCCCACGTCGCTGTCAGCGCTAGTGAAGGTGCTGCGTTCAGCAGATGCTTCTTTTTCTGCTGCTGTTGACATGCGGCGTTCAGTGGGCTTAGTTCTTTGCATCGAGGTTTACACGACACGAAAGTCGATCAATCAGCAGCTCTTTTCCCCCTTTTTTGTTGTTGTAAACAACACGTATCATTCAGTCATCATTATTTTTTTTTTTTCGCTGCTTTTTTATGTGTCGTTCAGTTAGCATTACTTTTTGACTGCCTTTTTTTTTTTTTTCTTCTCTTCAACACGTGTTGTTCAGTCAGCACGACTTTTTCACTGATTTTTTACAACACGTGTTGTTCATTCAGCATGACTTTTTTTCACTGATTTTGACAACACGTGTTGTTTTAGTTAGCATGACTTTTTCACTGATTTTTTTCATCATTCAGCATGACTGCACGACTTTTTCACTGATATTGACAACACCCTGTGTTGTTCATTCAGCATGACTTTTTCACTGATTCAATCTTGACAACACGTGTTGTTGTTGTTCGTTCAGCACGACTTTTTCACTGATATTGACAACACCTGTTGTTCATTCAGCATGACTTTTTCACTGATATTGACAACACCTGTTGTGTTCATTCAGCATGACTTTTTCACTGCTCTTCACAATACGTGTCGCCCAGTCAGCATTTTTCTATTGTCCTCCCCCTCCCATTCAATCTGCAGGCATCATAAGAAATGCAATAGAAAAATGTAAGAAAAAAATGTAAGAAACAATTGTAAAAAAAATTGAGGGAATATAAATGTCCATTCAATTCACGATGTGTACAGCCCATTCAAGTCATGTTGTGTACAGCCCATTCAAGTCACGTTGTGTACAGCCCATTCAAGTCACGTTGTGTACAGTACAGCCCATTCAAGTCACGTTGTGTACAGCCCATTCAAGTCATGTTTGTACAACCCATTCAAGTCATGTTGTGTACAGCCCATTCAAGTCACGTTGTGTGTACAGCCCATTCAAGTCATGTTGTGTACAGCCCATTCAAGTCACGTTGTGTACAGCCCATTCAAGTCACGTTGTGTACAGCCCATTCACGTCAGTCCCATTCAAGTCACGTGTGTACACAGCCCATTCAAGTCATGTTGTGTACAGCCCGTTCAAGTCATGTTGTGTACAGCCCATTCAAGTCACGTTGTGTACAGCCCATTCAAGTCATGTTGTGTACAGCCCGTTCAAGTCATGTTGTGTACAGCAGCCCATTCAAGTCATGTGTGTACACCCAAGTCATTCAAGTCAAGTCACGTGTGTACAGCCCGTTCAAGTCACGTTTGTGTACAGATTCCATTCATGCTGTGTACAGCCCGTTTCAAGTCATGTTGTGTACAGCCCATTCAAGTCATGTTGTGTACAGCCCATTCAATTCATTGTGTACAGTACAGCCCATTCAATCATGTTGTGTACAGTACAGCCCATTCAAGTCACGTTGTGTACAGCCATTCAAGTCACGTTGTGTACATCCCATTCGACTGCATAGGTACGAAAAGGTAAGTTGGGAAAAAAGATTATTAAAAAGAAGTTAATGGAAGGAAAAAGTGGAAAGAATGAAGAAAATGTAAAACAAAACAAAAAAAAAAAAACCCCAAAAAAAAAAAAAAAAAAAAAACTGTGACTGAAACACAAAAAAGACAGGAAGAATGAAGAAAATGTACAAAAAGGTAGGAAACTCAACATTTTATGACATGGGAAAAAAAGAATGGGGTGGGGGGGCAATAAATGTGCAGTGTAGAAAAAAAAAAAAGGAAAAGAATACGAAGTACAGTTTGAAAAAAAAAAAAAACTGGTGGGGAGTATAAAGCATTAAAACAAAAATAAGAAAGCGTAAGGACAAACCGGAAACAAAAAAATCGCTTACTGAACCAACCCCAGCAAGAGTCTTCCACTCCCCTCTTTCCCTCCCCCTGTCCGCCCCAGGAACGCCAACCCAGCCACTCCCCTCCACCCCCTGTCCTCCCTCTCTTCCACCCTTCCTCTCAAGCGGCACACTGACTGTCCGAAGAGGGGCAATAACCGGGGCAGGAATCAGCGGCAGGATTCCGCCACTCATCTCAGGAAGATACAGCTTGCAAGACACTTCAGCGCATCTCAAGCCGGTCACCATCTTCCATCCGCCTTCATTGTTGTGACAGTGGTCTTCCCCTTCACGGCCATTGTCTCGGGAAGCCGCTAGGTGGCCGTGACGCATGCGTGGTGTGGCTGGCCGTTAATAATCGGAAGTAGGCCTACCGCCGTCGTTTCACGGGGAACAAAACGAGTCAGTGAACACATTGGACGTACACTGGACGTGTCAAGTTAACTAAGAATGACGTTTGATAACTGATCTGCACTCACTTCTTTTTCTTTTTTCTTTAGAAAATCGATGCTAATACTACAGAAAAAAAAATGAAACACAAAATGAAATATGAAAAAAATATTCGACCTAGATTTCGAAAACGAAACGAATGCTCCCCTGAATCTGTCGGGGCAGGTTTGATCTGAATCTCTGGCCCTGAAGATGATTGCCATTTTGAGGATAACAGTTTTCTACTGAATTTTTTTTATTTTTCGAATAGTGATTCTTCGGCAGATGAATAAAACACAGAATTCAATTAAGCATTTCCTTTCTAAAATCAGGCACATTTCAACCTTCCCTTCTATACATGCACAGAGTTATAATGCACGAACTGCGATGGAAACTAGCACCCGGGTCGTGCGCGGCGAAGTTCTGTGTTCGATGGAGATTCCCAAACCTTTCGCAGAAAGGGACAATGTGCATACTGCATTGGTAAAGAATGCAACGCCAGATGTAAGTGAAACGATGGAGAGTTGTGTGAGAGGGGCATAAACATAAAAGCCCAGTCTTTCTTATACACAGGCTGCACCACCGAAAAGGCCTGAAATGTGACATCGACTAAGGGGAAGGTCATGTGTTTGGGAGTTGTTCCCCCTCCCCCTCTCCAAGATCGAAAAAAAGAACGGAAAGTAATTGGCTGGGAGTTGTTCATTTGATCGATTATCATTTAACATTAAATGCTGGCTTTAACTTGTGGGAGGCCTCAAAACGCTTCCCTAGTCATGTAGTGCAAAATTCTAATTCAGGCGTTTGGCCTGCTAACATAAAGCAGCACCTTTTCTATCAGTGCAGAGTGGCAGGGGTAATCTTATTTCCGCGTATGAGAAGATACTTCTCTTGCCTGAAGAAGACCTAAGAGGTAGAAACGCGTCGTATTGTGTCTTGTGATTCGTTTGTGCATGTTCACCGGCGGAGTTATTTCAAGTACCTCGTAAAACGTATTTCAGCACGTGCGCTCCGCA
>JADBJO010004292.1:251849-261849 GCA_016801955.1 Conus betulinus | reverse complement strand
CGCACGCAAGCACACACGCATGCACGCACGCACACGCACACACATACACACAACACATATTTCGAAGCATCCCCGCACCCCAACTCCAACCCCCAAGAAAAAATTACAACGATGATGGAAATTGTCAGATTTGTGACATAGACAATCATAAAAAATTTCTACAGAAAAATACCGTCTCCCATGTACAGCTAAACAAACAAACAAACAAAACAAAACAAACAAACAAAACAAACAAACAAACAAACAAATGACGCTCTCTTTCTCTAGTGCACTGGAAACATTTCATGCAAGTGAGGATAAAACAAAGTATTAAGCATCTTCTTGTTCGCAACAAAGTGCCCCCTTTTTGTTTATGACAATGTGCCAGCAGGACCAGACACATTGTATGTCCGTGTGTGTGGGTGTGTGTGCTGTGTGCTGTTGTGTGTGTGTGTGTGTGTGTGGTCGGTTGTGTGGTGGGTGTCTTGTGTCGGGAGTGAGTGTTGTGTGGGGTCGTGTGTGGTGTGTGTGTGTGGTGTTGTTGTGTGGGTGTAGGGGGTATGTATGTATTAGTGCATGTAGGCCTCTTGTGTGTGTGTGTGTGTGGGTGTGGTGTGTGTGTGTGTGTGGGTGGGTGTGTGTGTGTGTCGTGTGTAATTTGGGGGTATGATGTTTACATGCATGGAGGACGAGCGCGCGGGCGCCACCGCGCTGCGCGCGTGCGGTGTGTGAGGTGCGTGGCGTGATGCACACTGTGCGGGCGTGTGTTGGGTGGTGTGTGTGGGTGGTGTGTGTGTGTGGTGTGTGTGTGTGTGTGTGTGCGTGTGCGTGCGTGCGTGCGTGAGTGCGTGTGTGTTTCCAGCATCTATGCACGCGACTGTGTACAACAGCATACGTGTGCGAGGGATTGACAAGAAATAGGCATGAGAGAGAGAGAGAGAGAGAGAGAGAGAGAGACGAGGAGAGAGAGAGAGAGGAGAGAGAGACGAGAGAGACAGACAGACCGACAGACAGACAGACAGAGACAGAGAGGAGAAAGAAAGAGAGAGACAGATAGACAGACAGACAGACCGAGAGGGGGCACTTAACAAACAGACCAGACATAAAGAGTGGTAGACAGAGACATAGACAGAAAGGCAGGTTAAACCCCAGAGACAATGGGCAGGAACCATATGGTAAGAGGGAAAACGTAATCTAGCAGTAATAATGTATAACGCAGGTAAGGGAGGATTGGGGGGAGGGGGGGGAGGGGGAAATGGGGGAAGTGACACAAAGCGCAAGCCACAACGGGATTCCAGTCCCTCGTAACTGCAACGTTATGTTAAGGACACACACACACACACACACACACACCACACACACACACACACCCACCGCGCACACACGCGCGCGCCCACACACACACACATGCACGCACGCACACAAGGCACCACACACACACACACACACACACGCACGACACGCACGCAGGAACGCGGACACACCAAACACGCACACGTTCACCTACACACTCAAACTTTTCACACACTCGGGCACATGCGCGCGCGCGCGCGCGCACGCACACTACAACACAAATACACACACACACACACACACTCATACACACACACACACGCACGCACGAACGCACCCACCATACACACCACATGCGCACACACATCACAGAGAGGAGAGAGATAGAGAGAGAGAGAGAGAGAGAGAAGAGAGAGAGAGGAGAGATATACAGCAGAAGACAGACAGGCAGAGATACAGACAGACAAAATCACCACACACCACAAAATCTCTCCTCTCTCATCTCTCTCTCTCTCTCTCTCTCTTCTCTGTTTCTCCCCCCCCCCCCCTTAACTCCCTGCCTCCTCTCTCTCTCTCTCTCTCTCGCATCTCTAGCTTCTCTCTCCTATCTCTCTCTCTCTCTCTCCTCTCTCTCTCTCTCTCTCTTTGCTCTCGGTTCCAAACGATTTCTATTCCATATATGGAGGGAGAACCAAACGCCGCCTACATGGCAGCCCCACATCACAGCCTCACAACGGTATTTAGAGTATGGATTCTTCTCCCCCAACTGAGGGATTCCACTGTCCCGGCCAAAGTCAACAACACACAGTCGGCCTGCGGTAGTACACATGTAGGAAGCGGACTGCAGCATGGTCCATAATAGTGACCAGACTTCGACTTCCTCTTCACTGTCCGCGCTCACTAGAGAGTTTGCGTGCCTATGGAGGGGGAAGGGGACAGGGAAGGGGGGTGGAGGGGTGGAGGAGGAAGGAGACGAAAAGATGCTGAGAATCGGAGGGTGGGGGTGGGGGTGGGGGTGGAGGGTTGCGGAGGAGAGTAGGGTGTGAAAGGATAGGGGTTGAAAGGCGGAAGGGGAGGGGGGGGGGGGGGATGCGATGCAGGATTAGCACAACTGTCTTTCTTTTGCTACCTCTGACCTGAAGATTAGGGTAGTGTGAACAGAGACAGCGAGACACAGAGCAGCGAGAGACAGACAAGACAGAGGACCATACGAGAGAGAGAGGACAGAGGCAGACCGAGGGGATTGGAAGGGGATAGTGGCAATAGTGGAGATGTATAGCCCAGACGGAGGGGGAAAAAAAACGAAACAAATACTACCTATATTTCCCAGTCGACAATAGATTACACCATCCCATTACTTTTGCATCAGAAATGATTGCACTGGCCGAGCAAGAGACCGCAAACCCGGACGACTGTCTTTACACGATGTAAGGGGCATTTGAAAAGCGACGATGAATTATATAAACGGGCACGCGCGCTTGCGTGCTTGCAAGCACGCTTCCAAACCACGCCCTCTAAACTAACACACACCACAACCACACGCGCGCGCGCGGCACACACACACACCACACACACACACACACACACACACACACACAACACCACACACACACACACACCTGTATTTTCAAACAACACAAGAGAGGGGGGAAAGAACGGAAAGAGAAAAGAAGTGTGTGTGCTCGTGTGTGTGTGTTGGGTGTGTGGTGTGTGTGTGGTGTGTGGTGTGTGTGTGTGGTGTGGTGTTTGTGTGTTTGTGCGTGTGTGTGGGTGTGGTGTGATGTGTGTGTGTGTGTGTGTGTGTGTGTGGTGTGAGAGGAGAGCGGAGGAGGGATGAGAGACGAGACGAGAAGAGAGAGAGAGAGACGAGGAGAGATATTTTGACAGAGGCTAAACAATGATTTAAGCCCTTTTGCAATTGCTGTAAATAGCTGAAGTGCGTGGACCACCTTACCTCTACCCCCCCCCCTCCACTCCGCATCAAGAATTCGAAGGACTCACCCCTTCCCGCACCCCCTTCGATTCCTCCTATCTATACCCATCACAACACAAACACACACACACACAAACGCACACACACACACACACCACAAACCACCACACATAACAACCACACACAACACACAAACACACACACACACACATCACACACACACACCCACACACACACACTCCGCGCACGCACACACACACAACACACTGTTCTTTTTTTTTCTCTCTTCATAATCTCTGACACACAACACCACACAAAACACACCAACACCACATCACACACACACCACACACAACACACATTTCTTTTTTTCTCTATCTCTCTATCTCTTACACACACACCAAACACACACACAAACCCACACACACCTTTCTTTTTTCTCTCCTCTCTCTCCCCTCTTAACACACACAAACAAACACAAACCAACCACACACACACACATCACACACACACTTTCTTTTTTTCTCTCTCTCCTCTATGTCTCTACACACACACACAAACCCCACCCCCCCCACACACAACACACACACACAACACACACACTTTTTTTTTTCTCTCTCTCGATTCTTTCTATCTCTTACACACCACACACCACACACCAACACACAACAAAACTTTTTTTCTACCATAGATCCCACCCCCACCCCCCCGCCCATTGCCATCCAACCTCCTTCCCCCTGCCCCCAATCCATCTTCTCTCCCCTTTTTCTCAAGTTAATTGGGATTCACCTCAAAAGTAGCACCGTCACCTCGGGTACAACTGTGGCAGTAATGGAGCCCAATTTACGGGGCGGCGGGGGTTCCCACCCAAGTCTGACACCGCCACTGCCTCTGACGTATACTGATAACCTGCTGCCCAGACATCCCCACCGACACCGGTAAGCCTTTGTACAACTACCCCGCCATCAGATTTTCCACCAAGATAATGTTTTACAACTCACCAATATTCTCTCTCTCTCTCTCTCTCTCTCTCTCATCTCTCTCTCTCTCTCTCTCATCACTCTCTCTCTCTCTCTCTCTTGTCTGTCTCTCTGCTCTGTCTGTATGTATGTCTGTCTGTCTGTCTCTCTCTCTCTTGTCTTTCTCTCTCTCTCTCTCTCTCTCTCCCTCTCTCTCCATCTCTCTCGCTCTCTCTATATATTATATGCGTGTGTGTGTGTGTGTGTGTGTGTGTGGTGTGTGTGTGTGTGTGTGTGTGTGTGTGTGTGTGTGTGTGTGTTGTGTGTGCGTGTGCGTGCGTGTGTACATGCATGCGTGTATATGTGTGAGTGAGAGAGAGAGAGAGAGTGAGAGGAGAGAGAGAGAGAGCGTGTGTGAGTGTGTGTATGCATGTGCATGCATAAGTGCGTGTGTGAGTGTGTGTATCTGTGTGTCTATATATATATAATATATATATATTATATGTGTGTGTGTGTGGTGTGTGTGTGTGTGTGTGTGTGTGTGTGTGTGTGTGTGTGTGCGCGCGCGCGCGCGCGCGCATGTGTGAGTGTGAGACAGACAGACAGAGATACAGACAAAGAGACAAAAGACAGAGTGGCAAAGACAGAGACAGACAGAGAGAGAGAGAGAGAGAGAGAGAGAAAGAAAAGAGACAGACGGACAGAGACACACACACAGAGAGAGAGAGAGAGAGAGAGAGGAGAGAGAGAGAGATGAGAGAGAGAGAGAGAGAGAGAGAGAGAGAGAGAGAGAGAGAGAGAGAGCTAATTTCATTGTCATAAAGCTCTATCGCCCATTTAGGAAATCAGCATGATGCACATCGACAAAACCCGATACGAACTCAATGACAGGGAAACCATAGCAACGTCTTTTTCTTTCCCCATCGTATGGCATACTCATGGACCCACCAAATGTCACCGGCTTACGATCATAGTCTGTTCCGTCGAGGGCACTCACACTAGGTAGAACTGGACGAGACTTGGGAAGAAAAAGGGCATGGACGTAATGTCTTCGTCTTTCTGTATCTGGAGTTCTGTTATGCATGATGAAGGTATTTGGACACAACACACCACACTCTCTTCTCTCTCCTCGCCTCTTTCCCCCTCCCTCTTTTGTGCCATTATGCATATGTGTTTTGTATATGAGACTATGTGCGTGCTTCTCTCTCTCTCTCTCTCTCTCTCTCTCTCTCTGCTCTGAGTGCGCGCGCGCGTGAGTCGCGCGCGCGCGCACACACACACACACACACACACACCACACACACAGAGGTCTCCTTATATCCATCTCCATCCAACCTCCATCCAGACCGAGCCCATCTTCTCTCTCCTTTTTCTCAAGTTAATTGGGATTCACCTCAAAAGTAGCACCGTCACCTCGGGTACACCGTGGCAGTAATGGAGCCCAATTTACGGGGCGGCGGGGGTTCCCACCCAAGTCTGACACCGCCACTGCCTCTGACGTACACTGATAACCTGCTGCCCAGACATCCCCACCGACACTGGTAAGCCTTGTAACAACTACCCCGCCATCAGATTTTCCACCAAGATAATGTTTACACCTCACCAATATTGTAGAACGAACTCTGTCCATGTCTCTCTCTCCTCCGTAATGCATACATACATAACTACATATATTATTTCACATAAAATTTAGTTGTCTGTCTCTCTCTCTGTCTCTCTCGTCTCTCTCTCTCTCTTCTCTCGTCCTCTCTCTCTCGCTCTCTCTCTTGTCTTCTCTCTCTCTCTTTCTCTACGTACGCGAGCGCGTGTTGCATGCGTGCGTGCGTGTGTGTGTGTGTGTGTGTGGTGTGTGTGTGTGTGTGTGTGTGTAGTGTGTGTGTGTGGTGTGTGTGAATCTGTCTCTCTGTGTGGGGAGGATTGGTGTGTGTTGGTGTGTGTGGGTTTTGTGTGTGTTGGTGTGTGTGTGTGTCTATGTGTGTCTATGTGTGTGTGTGTTGTGTCGTTGTGTGTGTGTGTGTGGTGTGTGTTTTGCGTGCGTGCGTGTGTGCGTGCGTTCGTGTGCGTGCGTGTGCGGTGTGTATGTGGTGTCGTGTTTTGTGCGTGCGTTGTGCGTGTGTGTGTGTTGTGCTGTGTGTGTAGCGAGTGTAGACGAGAGAGACGAGAGAGAGAGAGAGGATCTTCTCTCTGTGCATGTGCGTGTGTGTTGTGTGTGTTGTGTGTGTGTTGAGAGAGAGGGAGAGAGAGAGAGAGAGCGAGAGAACGACGGCGAGATGTGAGAGAAGAGCAGGCGTGTGGAGAGAGGAGAGACAGAGAAGGACGAGAGAGACAGAGAGAGAGAGGAGAGAGAGAGGCGAGACAGAGAAGAGACAGAGATGATGAGAGAGAGAGAGGAGAGAGACAGAGAGGAGAGAGACAGAGGAGAGCGACCCGAGCGAGAGGAGAGAGACGAGAGAGAGATGGATGGACTTGAGGAGACACACAGAGGGTAAGATTCAGGGAGAGAGACCAGCAGAGTAGGACCCAGATCGAGAGAGACGAGAGACAGAGAGGCGGAGAGAGGAGAGAGGCAGAGAGAGAGGAGGAGAGACAGAGAGCAGAGAGACAGAGGGAGAGAGAGAGACAGAGAGGAAGAGAGAAAATCGAGAAAGAGGAGAGAGGAGAGAGAGAGAGAGTCAAAGCAACCAAAGAGGGAAAAGGGAGGGAGGAGAGGGAAAGTATGCTGCATCGTCAGAGAGCACCGAACATTTTCCTTTCAACTTCACTCATAAACAAAACAAGCAAAAAACCATTATAAGTCCTCATATTCAAGAAAGAAAGAAACGTATATGATGACATAAGGAGCTTTTAGCCAAACAATTGGGAAAATAAAAGAATTTGAAAACCCAAGCACGACAGAGACATTGCACAGGGAGAGAGAAGAGAGAGAGAGAGAGAGAGAGAGAGAGAGAAGAGAGACGAGAGAGAAGAGACAAAGAGACAGAACAGAAACAGACTGGTAAACAGATCGGGCAGACAGAGACAGACAGAAAGATACAGGCTTTTCACTGGTCCACCCAATCCTTCACGATTCTAGGAGATAATCGATAAAGTGAATGCCAAAGCGATATGTTGTTCCCCCCCCCCTCCCCCCCCCCCCCCCCCCCCCCCCACCCCCCCCCCCCCCCCCCCACCCCCCCCGACCAAAATTTCCGTGGGGTAACTAAAAAAACGCGCCGCGCGCACCGGTTCCAGGTCTTGGCAAGTCTCTCTAGGCCAGAAGTATGAATGTTACCTGCTGCCGGGCGGGAGGCTTTATCGATTCCTAGGAGAAACACCCATACTCGGGGTGATGTAAACCCTCGGCTTGATGGTGGGGGCAAAGAGTAGTGTTCGGTGTCACAGCTGAGGAACCTGTCTGCTAGTACCATAGCCACCAATTCCTGGTGTTCTTCCTGATCGAATCATTTCGTGGATTCTGTTTCCCTCAACCGTTCCTTTCGCCCTGCACTGTTACCGACCTCATCCCCCACACCCACAACCATTCACCAACCTCCCACCTCCACACACACACGCTTATGCCAGGCAGGCTGACACGCGCGTGCGCATTGACGCGCAGCGGAACAAGCAAACATACAACAAACAAACAACAGTAAAACATAGGTATAACCTTTTCTCTATCACAGCTCATAATTGACCCCCCCCACCTCCACTCTCCACTTGCGCCCCACTCGCTGTCTTCGCCCATTCACTCGTCATTTCCAGTATATTTTCTCACGCTTCTGTTGCTGTTGTTTATATCTCCTCTGGAGAGAGAGAGAGAGAGAGAGGGAGGAGAGGAGGAGAGAGGAGCGGAGAGAACGAGGAGAGGAGAGAGAGAGAGAGAGAGAGAGAGAGAGAGGGCGCGCGAGCGGCGCACACACAAACATAACATACATGAGCGCGCGCGCACGCACGCATGCACGCACGCCCACATACATTAACGTGTTTCTCTACCACCTCTACTCAAATACTTGATGTGTACGTGTGTCGTGTGTGTGTGTGTGTGTGTGTGTGTGTGGTGTGTGTGTGTGTGTGTGTGTGTGTTATGGTGGTGTGTGTGTGTGTGTGTTGTGTGTGTGTGTGTGTGTGGGTGTTCTGTATGGTGGGTGTGTGTGTGTGTGTGTGTGTGTGTGTGTGTGTGTGTGGGTGTGTGTGTTATGGTGTGGGTGTGTGTGGTGTGTGTGTGTGTGGGTGTGTGTGATGTTGTTGGTGTGTGTGTGTGTGGGTTGTGTGTGTGTGTGGTGTGTGTGTGTGTGGTTGTGTGTGTGTGTTGTGTGTGTGTGTGGTTGTGGTGTGTGTGTTTGTGGGAGAGTGTGTGCGTTCCCTTCAGTCACGATGATCCTACACGCGGCAGTGAGTGCGTGCAGTTTACTGGAGAAAAAGGGAGAATGACAGAAGAGAGAGAAAAAGACGGACAAAAAAAAGAGGGGGGTGGAGGGGGGAAAACTGAGGGGGGTTGGGGGAAGGGGCAGTGACATGGCAAGTCGCAGAAGGAGGAGGAGTGGGGGGGGGGGGGGGGGGGGGGGAGGAGGAAGAAGGTGGAGTTCTGTGTGTCCTCTCCGCGCGGTTTGCATATGGGCCCGAGTGGTTAGTTCCCACAGGTCAGCAGCTTAGCACAGGATGGTGGAGTCAGAGAGCAACATAGCGTGCTGGGGCGTGGTGGTGAGAGTGACGTGGCCACTTGGGCCTGCAGTGAGTAGGTCACAGGCACACCACGTGAGCTCTCTGTTGGGCAAGGAAGTCATCGTTTTGTTTAGAAGCATGGGCCACTTCTACGCAGTCAGTCTTTGCATTAGTGTGCAATCGGCGCGTCCTCTGTCTGTCTGTCTGTCTGTCTGTCTGTCCTGTCTGTCTGTCTCTCTCTCTCTCTCTCTCTCTCTGGTGTGTGTGTTGTGTGTGCTTGCGTGTGTGTATTATAATGATAATACACAATAATACTAATGATGATAAACAACAACAGCAACAACAACAACAATTACAATAATAGTAAAAACAAGAACAATGGTGGTGGTGGTGGTGGTGGTAGTGGTCAATATAATCACAACAGCGTAGCCTTCCAGAAAGAGACATTTGTAAGAGAAAAGAAAACAACCAACTTTAAAACAGCTGACATCTGTCGAAGAGTGTCGGTCACGTTCTGCGATGACATCATGGTGTTCCTCGTTGCTTCGTCACTGATTGTGTAATGACACTAGTGTGTGACGTTAAGTGCACACTCTTCAAAGGGGCAGTGCCTCACTGAGTAAATGATAGCGTCATCGTGGTAAATCACCATCATAATTTACTCTCTCTCTCTCTCTCTCTCTCTCTCTCTCTTCTCTCTCTCTCTCTCTCTCTCGTATATGCTGTTGTTATGTTTCTCTATTACCTCCCTTCATAAGGGCAATGGCTCTTACCATGAATTAAACCATCCGAGGTCTGAGTTCTCTCCCCCCCCCCCACCACATTCTCTCTCTTCTCTCTCCCCGCCACCACCCCCCCTCTCTGTCTATCTCTTTCCTTACTGTTGTTTATGTTCTCCATATCCCCCTTCATAAGGGGCAATGGCCTTTACATGAAATAAAGTATCCGAGGTCTAAGTTTTCTCTCTCATCTCTCTCTCTCTCTCTCTCTCTCTCTCTCTCCTCTCTCCACCTCTCTCTCTCTCTCTCTCTCTCTCTTTTTTTGTCAAATTCCGGTAGGCTATTCCATTACTAAACACACACACACACACACACCACACACACACACACACCACACACACACACACACACGCACACACACACATACACGCGCGCGCGCGTGCCAGCGGAGATCTGTCATCGTAGTAGCTTCCGTC